>JANHGO010002218.1:0-30895 GCA_024606505.1 Aquila spilogaster
GCCTTTCCTCATAAGAGAGGTGTTCCAGGCCCTTTATCATCTTTGTGGCCCTCTGCTGGACTCTTTCAAGGAGATCCCTGTCTTTTTTTGTAATGGGGAGACCTGAACTGGACACAGTACTCCAGATGAGGCTCTCATCTCCTTTGACCTGCTGATCACACTGCTTTTGATGCAGCTCTGGATACAGTTGGTTTTCTGGGCTGCAAGAGCACATTGCTGGCTCATGTCCAGCTTCCCATCAATCACTACCCCCCAGGTCTTTTTTGGCAGGGCTGTGCTCAATCTTTTAATTCCCCAGCTTGTATTGGTAATGTGGGTTGCCTTGGCCCAGGCAAAAGATCTTGCACTTGGATTTGTTGAACCTTATGAGGTTCACCTGAGCCTGCTCCTGAAGCCTGTCTAGGTCCCTCTGGATGATATCATGTCCCTGTGGTGTGTTGACTGCAAACAACAGGTTGGTGTTATCAGTAAATTTCTGGTGTTCTAAATCAGTAGAAGGTTGTTGTTCTTGCCTATTTGCAAAATTTCTTTGGAAGTCATACATACCAACACTTATGACCTTGATAAAAGGAAACTAATGCTACTCTGGGTTACTTCCATCAGAACAAGGGAACTGGTCCTTCCCCTCTGCTCAGCACTGCTGAGACTGCAGCTGGAGAGCTCCCCGGTATGAGAGGGAAATGGATGTAATGGGAGTTCAGTATAGGTCTATGAAAATGATGGAGGGACTGGAGCACCTCTCCTAAAAGGAGAGGCTGAAGGAGCTGGGACTGTTCAACTTGAGAATCAATCATACCATAGTGTGGTTGGAGGGGACCTTAAAGATCACTTAGTTCCAAGGCTCTTGCTGTTGGCATGGTTGTCGCTCAGTGGATTGGCCAAGGGTCCCATTGAACCTGGCCTTATATGCCTTCATGGATGGGGCATCCACAACTTCTTTGGGCAACCTGTGCCAGTGCCTCATGGCCCTTTGAGTAAATAATTTCTACCTAACATCTAATCTAAATTTTTGCTCTTCTAGTTTAAAGTCATTCCTCCTTGACCTATCACCATCAGACTGTGTCAGTCTCCCTCCTGCTCATAACCTCCCTTCAAATACTGGAAGACTGCAATGAGATCTCCCCAGAGCCTTCTCCAGGTTGAACAAGCCCAACACCCTCAATCTTTCTTCATGAGAGAAGTGCTGAAGCCCTCTAGTCATCTTTGTTGCCTTCATCTAGATCTGTTCCAACAGTTCCACTTCTTGTCCTGGGAGTCCCAGACCTGGATGCAATACTCCAGATGGAGCCTTACGAGAGTTAGAATAGAAGGGGACAATTGCCTCCTTCACCTTGTTGATCAGTTGATCACCCCTCTTCTGATGCAGCCCAGGACACAGTTGGGCTTCAGACTGTAAGCCTACACTGCTGGCTCATGTCCAGCTTTTTGTCCACCAGGACCCCAAGTCCTCTACAGAATTGCTCTCAATGAGTTTTTCTCCTAGTCTGTGTGTACATCTGGCATTGTCCTGACCCAAATGTGGCTTGGCAACCCTAACAGCCAGTTCCTTCAGGACACTGGCATGCATGGTGTCTGGCCCCAAAGACTTGTACGCATTCATTCTTAAGAGGTGGTCTCTGAATTGTTCTGGTCTTATCAGTGTAAGGGAAAGGACTGTGCTTCCCTGGCCCCTGCCTAGAGGTTCAGAGATATGAGAGCTGTGGGAAGCCTGACTGATGGTGAAGACTAAGGCAAGGAACTTTAAATACCTCAGCCTTTTTACTGTCTGTTTTAGCCAGTTCTCACTTCTCATTTAGCAGAGGAGGTACATTCTCCTTTTCCTATCTCTTCTAACCAATGTATCTGTAGAAACCCTTCTTGTTATTTTTCGCATCTCTTGCCAAGTTAGTTCCATCTGCACCTTGGCTTTCCTCATCCAGTCTCTACAAGTCTGGATGGCATCCCTGTGTTCTTTCCTGGCCACCCATTCCCGCCTCCACGGTCTGTTCATGTTCTTCTTTTCCCTCAGTTTGACCAGCATGTCCTTGCTCAGCCATACTGGTTTCCTGTGCTTGATTACTTATGGAGGACGGAGAGCCTAGATTGTTTGCAGCCCACTGTGCTACTTTCCCAGCAGATATATTGGTGGCTGAAATTTCCCATCCCCCAGGATGAGAGCCTGTGAGTGCAATGCCTCTTGTAGGAGAAGAGGAGACTCGGGAGTATTCTTATCAATGTCTATAAATACCTGAAGGGAGGTTGCAAAGCAGGCTCTTTTCAGTGATGCTCGGTGATAGGATAGGAGGCAAATGGCACAAACTGGAACACTGTTTCATTTGAACATCGGGAAGCGCTTATTTGCTGTGATGGTGACTTGAGACTGGCACAGATTGCCCAGAGAGGTTGAATCTTCCTCTTCAGGTGCATTCAAAAACCATCTGGATGTGATCCTGGGCAAACTGTTCTAAGGGTTTCTTCTTGAGCAGGAGGTCAGACCAGGAGACCTCCAGAGATGCCTTCCAACCTCAACCAGTCTGTGATTCTGTGAACATCAAACATGTTAAGTTTCATTTAGTCCTAGAAGACACTTCTACAAGACTCTAGTGTTATTGTACAAGTCCAGACAACTTTGTTAATACAAAAATTTCAATTTTACATAATATTTACCTGTGATTATATATTTGTTCACCTACCATATACCAAGCAGGGCAATTTTTAAAATATTACAAAAAAAAAAAGGAAAAAAAAAAGAACCCTTCAGAAATATATTTAACAAATATCCTTTGCTCTTGAAGAAGTGGTTGATGGAACTTCAGAAAAGATTAAGAATTTGAGTTCCTTGTATATACGAGTTCCTTGTATATACGCAAAGTTTTGAAAGACTACTTAATTGACAGCAGAAAGAAGCTTGTCTTAAAAGCACTTTTTGAGCTGGTGAATGTATTAGGGAGAGAAAGTATTTTGAATTAAATTTTCAGTGTTGCAAAGAAAACTAATAAAAATATTCTGAGGTTTAATAATGCAAAGCGGCTTGACTTGCAAGACTTTGGAATTTTTATGATTTACTAATCAGCACAGTAAATCAGCTTATTTACTAACAAGTGAAATGCTAAGAAATCTCTGAAATATTGTGGTGGCTTCAGTTTGGGATTTCTGTACTAGACAGAATGATATGAATTAGAGAGTTTATTCTATATAATACAAGATAATTATCGTGGTCTTTTCTACAGTCAACTTCTACATCCATTTCCATTAGATGTTTAAATTTAGTAAGTGTAATTCAGTAATTGCTGCTGGGTGATCCTCTGTTAGTTTTCCAGAGAAAGTGTTGTAATAACAATAATTACATATATGTAACCTTGTGATTTATTATCAAACCTCAATGCTGCTTGAATTTTAGGTGCTTTCTGTACTTTTTGATCCTCTCTGTACGTGTACATATATTAGCATTTTATTTTGCTTTTCCTGTTTTCACAGAAAGATGAAATCTAGGTGCTTAGTGAGTGTTTTCTTAGTTTTTTACATCGATGCACTTTGTCAGCACCAATGGCTGACTTGCTAAGCTGTTTTATTGACTAAAAGTCTTAAGGGGTGATAAATATTCTAAAACATTTTGCAACCCTTTTCTTACTGCATGTTGTCTGACAATCATTGTCTCTTCAGATTATCTTTTTCCCCCAGGTTAGCTACAGCTGTTTGCTAACTAAATTAGATAGATATCCCTATACTGTAGTATATAGGCACTGTCCAAAAAAGAGATGCTCAAAATATATGAAAATTATTTCAAATATAACATGTAATATAGGGAAAAGCTTGGTCACTATCTTATGAATTTTTTAACACAATCAGTATGTGTTTTTGAAACAGCATTTGTATGTATCCCCTAATGCTGCATGTGCTAGATAGATCTGATTCTCATGCAGTTGTATCTATAAACATAACACTGTAGATTGAGGTGAGATTCCTAAGTCATCTCCAAATATTAATTTCAAAAATTTACATCTTCTTGTGTTCACCTTCTCTATAGTCCAATTCTAGTCTGTTTCTGGGGGGGGGGGGGAAGTGAGGAAGATGAATGGACTGAAGTAATAAAAGCTGAGTTGAAAACTATCTGCATGTTCCAATTGAATTGAGGGGTATTTATAAAACACAGTAGAATTTATTATTATTATTTGCTTTTGTATAAGTTACTAATCAATGTATTTATCTAAATGTTACTGCAAAAGTGCTGAATTTGAGAGGCCTATGTTCCCCTTTCCGTCCTTTTTAGAGTATAGTATGTTTCTCCAAGGGAGCCTGAGAAAAATGTCTTCTGCTCAGGATATAATCCTTCATTCTAGAGAAGAAAAAATAAAATCAAAAAGATGTACTTCATCATTAGAAAATTAGATCCAGCACACAATCTTCAAATCTAAACTAAAAATTAAAACAACTGAAAAAATAATTGTTTGTTGAGGACTCCTTGCAATGTGTAGTGATGGCATGCGCTAGCTTCACTGAGTTCATCAGCAGAAGAGGAACAGAGGAGTTGGTAACTGAGGCAGAGGACTACTATTTAAAGCTAATCTCCAGTGACATTGGCGATTTGCTGATTGGGAAACTACAACTAACGGTTTAGGAATGTCAGTAAGAAGTGGTCAGAAGCGATGAAATAAAAATCAAAAGCAGTGCAGGAAGCCACAATGGCTTTGGCATTCTAACTGCTGAATGAAGATTTGTCACTTAGTATCTAAATCCAGCAAAACTGATACTAGTGGGAGTTTGCTGTGAAGTTTAATGAATTTTCAAATAACATTGTAACTAAATCATTTCAAAATGATGACTTCATTTTCTTTTTCCAGTCTTTCTCTTATTTAAATATCTCTGTTTTGAAAACTGAACTGTGACTCGTTAAGCACAAATGTTGCACTGTCCCCTCTATTTGAAGAGAATCACCAATGCATTTGATTAGCTTTTAAAATGTTCTGTGAAATACTGCATTGAAGTTAAACAGATGGATGCCCAGTATAGCCTTAAAATATGAAGTGCTCTACAAAGAGCCATGTATTTTCTTTTCAGCAAGTGTCCGTAGTTTTAAGAAAACCTGTTGGTCATTTTCAATTGAATGAAAATATACAAATAAAATACTGCTTGGAATCTATTTTAAAAAGTTGACCAGTTTAGCCCCATTACAATAATCTGCATTACTTCATAATTTAAAGCTTTATTAACATATGCTCCACTCTATCTCATGATTAAATATGACAGCTTATTCCCACCTTATGTTAGCAAAAGACAGAGGCTTTAAGATTTAAGTGTTTACTGCTGCCCTTACAGTTATAGCATAGCTTTTAGCATGCAGTTTGAGTTGCATATGAATCTTTCTACTTGAATATTCTCCCTTGGAAAAAGTGACTCTTCTGTTTAAGAAAATATTAGTCCTTTCTGGATATAAGCCTGGTCGAATTTATAGTTGGATATGCTTCAGAGTCTAAACCAGTGATGTTTAGGCCTTAGCATTCATAATTAAGTGAATCTTAATAACTATAAAGAACAAAATACAAATACATGGTAATACAAAACAGATGTTACAGTACCAGAGAGGGCTATGCTTCAAATTCATTTTAATTACTTCTGAGTGCACCTTCCATTGACAGCCCTTGTTTTCTGTTCTTCGTTCTGAGAATAAACCATACCCCCTACCCAAGCTTTTAAATTCATCATTGGGCTGAAGTCTTGCTACGTTTAATGGCTGTTAGGTAAGTATACCATAGAATGGGAGAACATTCCTTTTGGACAAAATGTCCAGCATGCAGCTTGACAAGTGCATGATACAATGAGTAAACAATTGTCTGACAGGTCATGATCAAAAGGCTATAGTAAACAGGGTTACATCATGTTGGCAGCCAGTCACTGGTGTGTTTCCCCAGGGCTCCACATTAGCCAGTTCTCTTCAGTGATTATATAAATTATCTGGATGCAGGAGCTGAATTCTCACTAATAAAGTTTATGGGTGATACTGAATTAGGAGGAGCTGTGGACTCTCTCAAGGGCAGAGAGACATTGCAGAAAGATTTTGACAGAAAGGTCTAATATGCTAGACAATCACCAGCCCTATGACATTTAAGATGAGCAAGTGCTGAATTCTTCTCCTGGGATGGGGTGATCATGGGAATGTGTTCATACTGAGGGATGAAAGGCTGGAGAGGGATCTGGGTATTCTGGTTGATGGCAAGTTGGATCTGAGGCAGCAGTGTGTCTTGGCAGCCAAAAGGGCTGATGGTACCTCAGGTGCATCAGGCCCAGCACTGCTAGCTGGGCAAGGGAAGGGATTGTCCCTCTCTACTTGACATGGTACAAATTCACCTCAAACACTGCGTGCAGATTTGTGCTCCACAATATGAGAATTATATAATACTACTAATATATGTCCCAGGGAGGGCAGCAGGTGACTGGAGACTTGTTAATATTGTGTCTGTCTACAAGAAGGGTTGGAATGAAGATCTGGGGAACTATGGGGCTGTCAGCCTGACCTCTATTTCAGGGAAAGTTATGGAGCTACCCATCTTGACTGCAATTATGCAGTGTGTGCAGGACAACTAGAGTATCAGGCCCAGCTAGCATGGATTCATAAAAGGTAGATCTTGCTTGCCTCCTTCTCTGACCGGGTGACCAGCCTAGTGGATGAAGGAAATGCTGTGCATGTAATTTACCTAGACTTCAGTAAAACTTTTGACACTCTCTCTGGCAGCATTCTCCTGGACAAGCTGGGAGCTCATGGCTTATTGAAATGTACTCTTTGCTGGGTAAAAATCTGGCTAGGTGACCGGGCCCATATCCAGTGATAGTGAATGGAGTTAAATCCAGCTGGTGTCTGATCATGAGTGGTGTTCCCTAGGGGTCGGTATTGGGGTCTGTCCTGTTTAATATATTCATAGATTATCTGGATGAGGGCATCAAGTATACCCTCAGTAAGTTTGCAGACGACACCCAGTTGAGAGGAAGTGTTAATTTGCCTGAGGGTAGGAAGGCCATAAAAAAGGATCTGTATAGGCTGGATGACTGGGCTAAGTTGCATGAAGTTCACCAAGACCAAGTGTCAGGCTCTGCACTTCCATTACAACTCCAGGCAGTATTATAGGGAGGAAAATTGAGTATTTGGGTAGATGTCAGGCTAAAAAATATTTAAATGTCCTTCATAAAACAGTGTGAGGATTGTTATCTTTGACATTGTTTTGCTTCCTTGTTCTGTCCGTCATTTGATTCATTTGGAGGAGGATGGAAACATATATTAGTAATGTTGCATGCATACAATAATGTAACATTTGTATTATTGTATACTCATTGTCAATCTCCACAGAAACATTTAAGCCTTTTTTCTTGATATTTGACTCATCTAAGTTAAAGATAAATTTTCAGTAACTGAAATGATATGTCCAACTAGATATAATGAAAGATGACTGTTGACATCAGTGGAACTGCTATTACTGCTATTGTTAGAGGTGCCTCTTTCCCTGTCAAGATTAAGATTTATTTGCTAATAAAAGATAACATTCCAGATGAAGAATATGTCTCCTGTCTCAAAGGAGAAAACTTTTAAAAGATTATAGCCGCCTTTTCTAAAAGCCATAAATATACTGACTGAAAAACTAATCAGTGAAGTTTATTTTTCACAAACCAAAAGTGACATAGACTTGATCTATCTGTGGTTGTTGTTGTTGTTTTTTTTTTTTTTTTTTACACAAAGATCACTTCATTTTCATATGTATCATAATAAAGACATTAAATCGGTAGGGTACGTAGAAGAGTTTGAAAGACTACAACGTGTTAAAAATATAAAAAGTTTAAAGTAGAGCTGAAACTTCTAACTTTTTAATATGCAATTATAATTTCAGAGAAGTAGATTTAGAGACAAACTTGTTTTTTTAAAAAGAGAATAACATGAGTAATCAAAACAAATCTTGAGCTTCATAAAATCGAATGGAAGTTTTATTGACTGAGGATAGGAGTGTTAATATATAAGCAAATGGAATATGTATTTATGCTGGTATTTATGATATCTTATACAAGAACAAAGCTTAAATAGTACAATGAGAATCCAATATGTCTCCTATTACTCACTGTAAATCAAAAGGTGTATTGGGAAGAAACTGTCCTCTGTCAAGTGTGACTTTTCTCCAGTGCAAATCCCATGAGCCATAGCAATAACATCACCAAAGTGCTATTTCTGCTTTCACTTTATTTACCAGAATAAAATATTTTCAGTTGAGAAGATGAAAGGGAAATTGAACTTTTCTTTGAACTGACTAATTTCATCATGCTGTAAAGAAAGGAGATAGGGCTTTTAATCATGAAAGAGGAATTGTGTTTGGCTTCTCAGACTTACGGTATTTCTCATATAGGAATTGATTTCTACTGGAGCTGTGCTGAATGCATTTGCAACAAAGGACTGAAATGTGAGTTGGGTGATATTATTTAAATTAATACATTATTGGAACACATATGCTAGAAGCTAATATGTCAACAGCATGTTGCACTCTTGCATTTGTCTTGTATGGGATGATGGCAGTCAGTATTTCAAAGTCATGAATTGTTCCCATTTGCGAGAGGCAGAACAATGTCCTAGAAAAGTTGACTTGATAAGAAACTCTACAGCCTATCCTGTCAAGATGTGCACATGCCCTGTAGAGTGTGGAAGAAAGCCGAAGATTTCTACATGCTTTTGCTCGATTCAGAGCTCAGTTTCTCTCACTCCTTCAGCTTCTTGTGGGGAAGGATGGAATTGTGTGTGAAATAAACTTTTTTTTTTCCCAATGTAAATATGCCTTTTGCCATTTAGAAGAGACATATTTCAGAATGAATTGTTAATAAATAGACTATCAATAAATCAAAAAACACTCAAAGATATTTTTTTAATAAAAAGGGTTAGGAAGTATGCCAGTTTACTTCATTATGAATGATTAAAGGCTTGTATTTTACATTAAAATAGCACTTGCTTTAACCCTGTCCATTTTTGATGGCTGATGATCATTACATCATACTGTCCCCCTTGCTAGAGAGTATATATTTCTAGTTAAGAGGAGATGTTATATCTACTTGTTTCAGACCCAGTGAGGATGAGGAGGGCTACCATGTCTCTAGAGGAGATCTGTAATGACTGGAGCAAGGCAGGTTTTCCAGCACTGAGGCACAATCTGTACTCCTTGTGGCTCCAAACTTGCTATACTTGGGAACACACAGAGAAAGTGTAGATGATGAATACCGGTAGATGGAGTTTCTTTTCGTTGCTCTAGTCAGAAAGTATATTTCAGTGGAGAGAAATCATACTAGAATGCAGGCTCAAAATGAGAGAAGATATATATTTAAAAGACTTATCATCGCATCATCTTAACGTTGTTCCATTAGCAAAAATAAATCACACAAGAGCAACTATATTTGAAAGAATCTCTTTTAAATGCATGTTCCAAATTGCTCGTGAATCTTAAATAAACTGTACTGGGTATTACTGATGTTAATTTCTTTGTTATTGTTACTGTATTTTCTGTACTGATAGATTGTGATAGTTCCTTATATATTTAGCTGTAGAACTATATATTACATGCCTTCAAATTGATGTTAATTTAGATATAGTTAACAAGTTAATGAATATCCTATTTCCATTTTGATTTTTCATCTTGTATTCTCAATCATTGCAGCTATTTAAATACTTAACTATCTTGCAGACACACTAGAGGAGATTAAAACAATTGAGTAACTTCTTGGAACAGTATGAAAATCTTTCCTCCTTTCACACATGACTCTCAGTAGGAGAAGATGTACAGCTTGTTAACAGAGAGGTAGAGCTAGTGCTTGTTGCGGTGGGGAACAGGGTGCTCATTGCAGTTCTTTAAAACTATAAATGTCAGATCTTCATCTAATTGTGGCTGTGGTTTGTCTCAAGAATTACATAGCTGTATGAATATCTTTAGAGTACAAATTCTAATGAATCATGTTTTGCGGCTTTGTTGACAGGACCCTGAGTTAGGTCATAAATTATTAAAAAAAAAAAAAAAAACAACAGTGCTCTATCTAACCACATGAACATTCTCCAACAGTTCTGTTCCTGTGAGGCAAACAACTGTAGGTTTGTTTTTAGAAACAGGCTCGATATACAGAGAACTCTTCTCTTAGTTCTGACATGGTTCTCAGTGATGATAAATACTATAATATGTTTTGTTCTGTGGTATGCTCTTATAGTGCATACATAATTCAACAAAAAAATAGAGCTAAAGTAGATTTGAGATTTAAAGGTCAGTAGGAGAGTTGTGCTCTGAACCTTGGTGGAGGTGGGCAGAGAAGTTCAGTTTTGAAGCTCACACAATCTTGAGGGACTGTACGATGTTCAGTGCTTGATAATGACTACCTACTTTAAAGATCTAATGATACTAAAAGTAAAACTAGTCTTCTTGACAAGGAATTTCACACAACCCTGTGAAGGTACCACAAAAAAGACAGAAGGAAAAGTGTTGCATCAAATACTAACTGTAAATTGAGTTAAAACAACTTACTGGATATTTTTTCAAACCACTCTCTAATTTCATTGACGTAAATTATATGCTTTATATTTCTGATGCAGGCAGCTATTGTAACAGTAGGATATATATTCTTTAAGCCATTGATGACATTTTTCTGATGTCATCTTAAAAAAAAAAAAAAAAAAAGAAAGGTATTGCCTTCTCTAATTTGTGTGGAAGGTGGGCTGTTTTGGGGAGCAGGAAGGAGGTAGAAGTGTTTAGTAAGTTACCCTCTTCCTTCAATTATCTTTCAGTGGCCTGGAAAGGCCCCAGTTGACTGGAAGCTGGCAAATGTCGCAGTTTTCAAGAAGGATAAGAAAAAAGACTCTAGTAATTACAGTTCTGTCAGTCTTACTTTAGTGCCTGGTAATATTATGAAGATTATCCTTGGAGTTTCTGAAAAACACTTGAAAGATAATGCTTTGGTCACAGCCAAACATGAGTTCATGAGGGGAAAGTCTGACTTAATTTCCTTTTTTGACAAAATTACTCATCTAGTCAAGAGAAGCCAGTAGATGTAATCTTTTTGGATTTCAGCAAAGCTTTTGATTCTCTGTCTCACAGCACCCTATGCAAAACGTCCAGCATACAGCCAGACAAAGGCATAGTATGACGGCATACAAGTCAGGGTCAAAGGTCTATAGTAAATGGGATTATATCATGCTGGCAGACTGTTGTTACTGGAGTTTCCCAGGGCTCCATGATAGGGCTAGTTCTCATCAGTGATTTTATAAATGATCTGGATGAAGGAGTTGAAGTTTGTGGATGATACTCAATGAGAAATAGATGCAGACTCCCTCAAGAAGTCACTGTCTCTGGTGACAGTGATAGAACCTGAGGGAACAGCATGAAACTGTACCAGGAGAGGGTCAGGTTGAAGATTAGGAAAATGTTCTTCACTGAGAGAATGGTTGAACACTTGGAACGGGCATATTTTATGATGAAAATTGCCCATCTTGCCCCCATTATGGGTGTGTTTTATAACTCTATGATTCCAGTGTTCCAGTGAATCTCAGAAGTTATCTGAAGCATGCTATACATACGTGAATCTTACACACTTCAGTTTGAAAATACTGTCTACTTTCAATTAAATTGAAACTGTCAAACTTCTGAATAAACATTTTTGCTCCAGGTAAGGTCTTACTAATCAGACTTGCAAATTGTTTAGATGCAGTAAAGTTTGCTATCAAAAGTAATTCAGCAAGCAAGCCAAAATGACTTTAAACTAAAATTGGGGAGATTTTGGTGAGATGTTAGGAGGAAATCCTTTACTCAGAGAGCAGTGAGGCCCTGGCACAGGCTGCCCAGAGAAACTGTGGTGCCCCATCCCTGGAGGCATTCAAGGCCAGGTTGGATGGGGCCCTGGGTAGCCTGAGCTGGTAGGGGGCAGCCCTGCCCGAGTCTGGGAGTTGTTACTAGGTGATCTTTGACCCTTCCAACCCAAGCCATTCTATGATTCGTTCTATGATAATGATAACTAGTTCTTTACTGCTTGAAATAAGTATAAATAATTACAATAAACAGCTGACTTCAGTGGTCTGATGAAAATCAAATATTTAGCATCTTTCCTATCTTAAAATACAGAGTTGCCACTGCCTATGTGTAATTAGAATAGCTTTTTTGGTAATTTTTCTATTTTATCTTGTTTGTTTTATGATATACTTTGAGATTAATAACAGCTATTGAAAAAAAAAATCAGATTAACTACTGAAGTTACATTATTTATAATTGGAATGGAATTTTTTTTGCTAGTCAAAACATTTGGTTAAATAGCAAAAAATGAGATTTGCTCTGCTTCTTGATTATAGAGAAGCATTCAAAGTTATTTAAGAATATTAAGGACTAACCAGTATCTGCATTTAATGACATGGAGAATATGTATGGTTTATCAACCCTTTGATACTGTCACTAGGCTTTTTGCCTTATTTCATAGTCAAAGAAATGTGTTTTCAGGTATTTATGGTGCCATCATGTGGAGATTTCTGAACACTGAAGTCCTTTTCTTGATTAGAGTGAGAGAAGAAAGTATGATGTCCAAACTAGTGTGTATGAGCTTGAGATATAAACTGATGCTCTCACATGAAATTTCAGTTCGTATCATAGTTGACAGACTTCTGGCCTGCCTGCTGTCTTTAGGTGGGCTCTCATGGACATTGCTCTGTCCATCAGACCTCACTTTTTAAAAAAAAATAGATCTGCCCATGAATTGTTTTAATGTTTGTTTTTTCCTTAAATGGGTAATAATGTAATTTGCCCTTTGCCTAACACAGCTGAATGAAGATAATGATTCTTTTCCTTTCCTGCAACAGTTAAATAAATAAATATGAATATTATAAATATTTTTTCAAAGTCCTAGTACTGGCCAGAACAGTATGTATCTGCATGAAGACTGGAAGGTTTTATGCACTTATATTAAAAACACTATGCCAAACTTCTAGGTATCCAGACTTATTTGGGTGTAGAGAAGTAGTTCTGCTTCTTTGCATATCATTTTAAAAAACATAAGAAAATTTTCAAATGATACCTTAAGTTTATTTTTTTCTCCATTTCAAGGGAGAGACCATATAATCTATGTAAGTAGGCCATGTGTGTTTATATGTGTATATATATATACATATATTTTAATATCCCATACTTTGAAGATATTATATTATAATAGTTCCGGTAGCACCTTTTAATTCTATTTAGGTTGGCCTCTCCAGCTGGCTGTAATTCACTGTGAGAACCTATTTATGCTCTTGTATTAGCTGCGTAGGAGAAGTTGTTCTCTAACAGTTATTTTATGAGCATCCCATTGGATGCCTCTGTGTATGCAGAATAAGACCCCCAGGGAAAAGGAAGAATTAAACTCGCTAAGACTGCAGTAGACTTTTTTTCTCTCTTATCTGATGAGACAATGAAATATGCTGTAAAGAAAGTGAAGACTATAACACTTAATCTACTGCTGTTTGAAGAAACCACTTAGTTACTGCAACTGATGTCTCAACAGTTGGTTATCAGTTTTTTAGATCCATATGTGAGAGGGTTTGCCATTGAAGAAAATATTTTGTCATTCAATTTGGAGACTGGATTTGAGATTAAGAAATCTATTTCAGGATGTTTCCAGAAGTTTATGCAAGGAATATTTATTTCCTTATTCTTCTATATAACTCATGGTACTGTGAAAAAGTAATTTCTAACACTTGTTAATCTGAATAATTTCAAAACGTGTATCTTATAGTCCTAATTACTGTGGTGCAGAAAGCCTTGTTCTAAATGCTAAAAATATATTTTATACATACTGACTTTACAAGAGATGTCTGTTATTTAGATTACAGATTATATTGTGGAAAAATCAATTATTTAGACTTAGTCCATGTGCAAGTTTTTTTGTAACTTTAAACAGATTAGCAGAAGATGAAGATTTATGTAAGAGTCTGACAGGCAAGAATTTTCTCTATGAATTTTTAATGGAATTTTGATGAAGTGATATGTAAGCCCAGAGTGGACTATGCAGGTATTCCTGTATGTGCATATATTTTATTGCAAATATATGCTTTGCATCATCAATCTCTTTTTCTTTTGGGTGTTAATTTTAAAAGTTGTTGTCAGGATTCTGAGAAAAGATGTAGCATGATAAGTCATATTAGAAATAGTTTGTGCCTTTAGAGAGGAATCCAGAGAACGGAGGAATTGTATACAGGCAAAAATCAGCGTTGTAGATAAATTGCAAGGTAAAGTAGCTAAGAAACAAGAAATTATCAGGAAAAGAAAGCAAAATACATGACTTGAATAAAAATATCAAACGTATTTGTTTGGAAAGGATCCTTTACAAGTAGGTAACAGGCTAGAACTAGGCTACCAAAATCCTAAACCTGCTCTTTTTTTTTTTTTTTTTTTTTTTTCCAGTATATATTATTCTTTTATAAAAAGAGAAATGATTATTGAGTCCAGTGGACCCGATAGAAGTTACATAGAAAATTTATTGTATCATTACCTCTAAGCCTTGAGTAGCAAGAAGAATTGGCAATCTGGGGAATTGTAGTACGTCACTGTATTGTAGAATAGATATTTACTGAGCTGTATGACATTACAGGTTGCAGGGTTAGCATTATGGTAAAAATAAGCAATTGGTAACATGTGGCTTTATACTTAGCTCAAGTGGAGAAAGCGCTATAAACATTGTGTTTCCTGGCAGTCTGAGACGTAAGAAGGGAAGGCGGTTTCCATTTGACTTTAATTTCTTGTGCTGATAAGATGAATTTGAGGCAGAAAAAGGCTTTGCCTTTCAGATGAGATCTGAGTACTCAGATCTGCATCAGCAACCCAGTTAGAAGTGTAATGATTAAGCACCTTCAAACTTTTTGGAAAGTAACCAATCAAGTTTCACTTCAAGTCAATGCTTCTTTCAAATTATAGAGGAAAAAATTAGTATGCTTTTTTTTTTGTTGTTGTGAAGTTGAGATTCTTGGGGAAATATGAGAGGTGGAGATATTAGTTTTTTCTTCTTTCTTTTTTTAAAGGAAATTAAGATCAACTTCCTAGAAGATTACTAATGCTGAATTATTATTGTTTTATCAGTGCTTTTGAGTATACTTCTGAACAACTGCTGGTGATAAAAATACATGATCTAAATGCTTTAAAACTCATCTGCTTTACTGGATGTAGATAGACAAGTCGGATCAGAATCAGAGTTAAAAATTGTTGTTACCTTGACATTTGTGTTGTGCAGATGTCAAAAGTCAACAGTTTCAAGTAGCTGCTGCATAAACTTTTAAACAAAGAGATGGTCACGGCCACATGTTTGGAAGTTTAAAATATGAGAGCAGCACAACAAAAAAACACCAAGAGTAGGACCAAGAAGAAACTAGACAGTCTAATTGTTATGACAGGTTACAATCAAGATATACTAATGGTTTTATAATTGTTATCAAGGTTTGCAGCTTAAAGAAAGAAAAGGAGAAATTTTACACATTTAAGAAAATATCTATTTTATCTTTTTGAAGAAGCACATCAGCCAAAAAAATAGCTACTTAAAAAAAAAAAAAAAAGAAAGAAAGAAAGAAAAAAGAAAAACTAACTTAGAAAAAAGATTTACAGTTCAATTGAGAATTACAACAGACCAGACTTCCAGGAGCTGGCAGGGGAATATATCGTATCAGGACCTGGTGAAAGAAAGTTCAGAATTGCTGCTGAAGGAAATGGAACTATTTGGGGCTCAGAGGATGGAAAGGTCAGAGATTACAGCAATATATACTGTGATGAACGTAAATTTGTACAACACTGATGCTCTTTCTAACAGTTATATAGCAGTAAAATCTACTTGCAAAGGTGGTGCAGAACTTACACATTTCCTTTCTTGTGAGAACCTAATGTTTTTAAATGGTTTAAGAATCCCCATGACTTGTGTGGGGATGCACTTTGTCTTAGTTTCAGCTGGGATGGAATTATTTTCTTCAGAGTACCTGGTTTGCTACATTTTGGTTCTAGGAGAAAAACATTGTTGATAACACACTGATGTTTATTGTTGCTGCTTAGCAGCATTGTACAGAGCCAAGGCTTTCTCAGTGAAGGGACCAAGTTGCTGGGAGGGAACAGAATTAGGACAGCTGACTTAAACTGGCCAAAGGGATATTCCATACCATATGACATCACATGGGAAGAGTTTTGAATAGGGTGGGAGTTGATCTCTCTCTCTTCCACTGCTCAGAGTCTAGCTGGACATTGGTTGGAAGGTGATAAGCAATTGTTTGCACATCACTTGTCATATACATTCATATGTATATATATGTCATAATTATTATCATTTTCTTTTTCTCTTAGTAAATAGTTTTATCTCACCCATGAATTCTAATTTTATTTTTTTCCCAATTCCCTCCCCCATCCCAATGGAAAAGGGGGGAGGTAAGTGAACAACTGCATGGTACTCAGCCACCTGCCAGGTAAAATCACAACTAGTGTAATGTCAGTATTTTTCCATTCATAGTTTCTTTCACCTGTGGACTCAATATATCATTGTTAAAAAGTAGTTGAAAACTATTATAATCCCCTCTCTTCGTGGGTTACTTTACTCACAACTGCCACATGGTGCAGAAGGGCATAATCTTTTAGTTTTGTGAGGGAAAAGAAGAAAGTTGCTGTATCAGAGCTGAAGCACTGAGATGCCAGCAAGTACAATTAGAATCTGAACTGGGTCCTAAGAGCTAACAAGAGAAGCAGAAGTTCAACAAATAGCGATTTTATGGCAATTCTGTCATGAATACTCCATTACTGCGTTACTGTAAGAAACAAAATAGGTCTGCAGAGAACTTAGAGGAGGCTTTTGTGATCAAGTCTAGTGAATAATCCCATGTCATTATTAGGCTGGTTTTCTTCCCAGAGGGTATGGAGGATAACTTTTATAATAAATATACTTTCAAGCAGTTGCATCCAATCCGAAAATTGCAAATATCAATTCTTATTTCCACAAAATCATTCCCTTTTGTATTTGCATTATGTCAAATGATCACAGTAAATAGGCAACAAGTGACTTGTTTTTTTCCCCTTTGTTTCAGGTAAATGAAAGAAGCTCAGATGATAGTGAGTGGAGATGTCTTGATTTATTATTATTATTACAAGTTGTGTTGACATACATAGCACAGTGTGAATGAGTGAATACATGTTTATTGAAACAGCACATGTTTCTGAAAGCTTGACGATCAGAAACAGATGATCTCTGTGGGTAAGAAGAGAGCAATAAGAAGGCTTTTATCCAACGTTATTTTAAAACTGAAAACCACTTCTAGGTCAAATTTACCAGCCCTGCTGAGTTTGTTGAAGCCTTTAGACTGATTTTGTACGTTACAGGAAATTAAGGAGTAGGTAATAAAACTAATTTTGCTTTAAAAAATCCATGTTATGCAACATTTCTTTTAGTAACATTTCTTTGTAGCTAGGCTTTCTTTTCACAGAAGTGCCATTTCGTAGTCGTTCCATTCATTTCACAGTAACAGTTTATTTGTGCACACTAAATAAAGAAAAAGCCCAGATCATACAGGGGGAGATTTTAATAGGAGAGCTTCATTCCTCATAGTTCACTACTTGTGTTCTTAATTGCAGAATGGCACTTCATTATGTCTTTCTGAGTTTTAGTTCTTTTTTTTTTTAATCTCAAGAGCTTGTTAGCAAGTTACAAGTGTCTTTCTATGTAATTTGTTGTAATGATAATAAAAAAAAGGATATCAAAAGCAAAGTTAAAGTTATTTTGTAATTCTGTCTATGGATGAAGAGTGGTAAGTCATAACCATAGTATTACTGCAGTCAATCTGGCAGTGGTCAGCACTGTGTACGTGCTCATGAAAGCACTTTCCTATCCTTAGATAACTATCAAATAAATGTGGAACAAAATAAAAGAAAGCTGTGAGAAAAGGAATGTCAATATGAAGAACTGATGAAGGACAAAAATTGCTAGAGGATGTAATATAAGCTTGTAGTTGTTGGACTCTTCTAAATGACACCGAGTAATTAAACAAAAAATACTTCTGCTATTCATTTTGCTTACCATCTAACATTAAATGTGAACAGATTTTGTCTTTGACTTAACCCTCAGGTGCTTGATGTTCCATGATTTAATTTTATGTAGTCTCACAGCAAGGGACTAATGGGGATTTTTCCTTATATGAAAGTAGTTTAGTAATCAGATAATTCATTCCACAGATATATTCTCCAGTAATGGTGAAATGTTTTCTTTCACCTTTGAGTTCCATCTTTTATATGCAAGTAACATTATAATCAAAATCAGCAAACCAGTGTACTTACTGTGAAGTAACTCCTCAGCTTTGTGTTTACCTCCTGTAGTGAATGCTATTATAAATCTGTCAGTTACTTCCTCCCTGTGATATGAAGAACCTTTTCTGACTCAGCAGGAACAAGAGATCCTCTGCTATTTTCCAGGCTTAGGACTGAGCGAGCCTCAATCTTCCAATATTGTGAGCTGGCTAGAGAAAAAAAATAAATCAACATTTGCAAAGCAAATATCAACTTAGGTTGGTGATAGAATGCTTTGTAACAGATGCAGACAGACTGCTATTGTCAAAATAATTTTTGGAGGATGACATCTTAATTTTTATAATGCACGTAATTCAGAGGTACCCAAAAAACATTTATCCAGCTGTTGTTATATAACCAAGTTTGGATGTTCAGTCCCTCACAGCTCGCTGCCTCACAGTGGGATGGGGGAGAAAATCAGAGAAGTGACAGAAAATTCATCTGTTGAAATAACGACAAAGTGAGGCAAAATCAGCACTCACAAGCAAAGCAAAACAAGGAATTCATTCCTTGCTTCCCATTAGCAGGCAGATGTTCTGCCTAAAAAGCAGGGCTCTGTCACATGTAGCAGTTTCCTGGGAAGATAAATGCCATTACTCCAAATGTTCCTTTTCCTACAGATGACCATTCTAGCAATAAAGCTAGACCTTCACTGTCTGATAATTCATTCTTACTATTCAAAGGTGTAATTTGAGTGAAGAGGGGAAAAAAAAAAAAACGACCCTGAAAATGATAAAGATGCTAAGAGACTGTTCCTGTATGTACACATGCTTGAAAAGGACTGTCCTGTTTAAAGTTACTTGTGACTTTCCCATGTGTGTAGAAAAAAGGAGTGTAAATTACATTTTTATCCATTATTTTGATGTTTTGTTTCCCTCTGGAATTTGTATGGCTGTGAAGATTTATAATTGCATTTGCTTAAAAACAAATGTTCACATAAGAGCTTTCAGAGACAAGATTTTTTTTCTGTTAAATAAATATCCATGTGTAAGTGCTAAGTTCTGTTACGCAGACTGTCCTTTTAATTTACATCATATTTTCAAGGAAGTCACATTTTGAGGAGACAAAGATTTGCCGACTGGATGTACTTTTTAATGTAATTTCCTATTTTCACTCTTACAGTCATTCATTTTATTTCAGGTTGTACCTCATAATATTATACTAATAATGTAATTGGAAATTCTGGTTGAAACAATTAGCACCAGAAATGCTGCATACAGAACGTGCACTTGTATCAATACAGATGGTTGCTTTTTTTTTTTAAGAAGAGTACAAATATTGACACTGCTTGAAGGTGGAATTTGGCAAAAGCTTTTAAGACCTATGTCAGTCCTTTGGAAAAAATCTTGTATGTAAACTGCCTTTCCTATTGCATTAGAAGATTTCTAAAGTCTCTATCCTCATTTCTGTCTTCACTGTTGATAACACAAAGTTTGTTTCTCTTCCTTCTTCAGGAAGTTACTTATATGTAAATGATGACAAGTTAAGCACGTGAGCTAAGGATAAGGTCAGATCAATAGGTAGAGCTCAAAGAACTATAAAGCTTTCCTAATATGTACTCAGCCTAAATTAGCATTTCTGATTTGAATATGCATCAAAGTCATTTGATGTCATTACTCTAAGTTTTAGCCATAGTCACTGAGAGTCAAGCATGGATAAATCACACTTCATAGGGTTCAGTGATCTCTCTTCTTAGATTGAGTTAATTTCCACATTTTCAGCTTTATCAAAAGATATGACCAAAAATCAGTAGTTCTGCTTAAAGTGGAACATTATTATTACTGCAATTAATAAATGAGTTGCAATTGCTCAAGACTTGACTGGTCTGGTTGTAACCTTTTTGTTTCTCCTTAGATGATGCACAATGCTTATCACCATATCAGCATGCTATAGGAATTATCCTGTGGCATATTAAAAACAAAGAAAGATTCAAGCAATTAGTGTTGAGAATAGATCCAGAAAACAACGAACAGGCCTTCACAGTTCTGTGTAAATTGAGCCTTTTACAGGTCTATGAGAAATTCATTTGCCTACAAGAGCACCTTGCTGAAGTTTTGTATATTGTGTTGGTATTAGTATAAAATAAGTTAGAAGCTTTGTGCATGATTTGAATGACTGTCATAGAGAAAGTGAAACCAAACCAATAGATTTAGAGACTAATGTCTATACATGGTAGCAAGGAGTTATCTACTGTTTCTACTTACCTGAAATATCTGTTCCCAGTGGCCCAATTATCTTCACAGTATGGCACTAAGACTTGATTTTTTTTTTTTCCCCATCAGAAAACAAGTTTTTATGCTCTGAATTATGCAGTGACCTTATTTATAACATAAACTCCAAAATAAGTTGACAATTCTGTCATGTATTTCATGTAAATCATTTCAAAAGAAACTAATGCTGTGAAGTAAAGCAGAGTCTTTTAGATAATATATATTGCATGTTTGGTGTTTTTGAAAAAGTGACTAATAATAATGCTACATTTCTTGAACTCGTGTATTTTGAGGAAAAATATTTCACTGTGGAGAAGCTATAAAATGTAAATGTAAAAGTAATTTGTTTCACAGACAGCTATTTTTGGAAAGCAGAACAGCCTCTGCAATTACTTCTGTCTAAATAAAATATGAAAAAAAAGCCTGCCATCTCTATAGAACATTATAGGATTTCAAGCAGAGCCATTTGCTTTTTTGGCAGTGTGAATAACTGAGTGCCGCAAAATAAACAACAACAAAAAAATAAACAAAAAACAAATTAGTTTTTTTTATTATTATTATTGGCTAAGCACTTTTGTAATCATGTTAACATTTCAGAGCAGAGTTTTTCACTGTATGCAAAATTGGTGCTTTTCAAACGAGTTGGGAGACAGACTGGAATACTGGAAAGTTTCCAGAAGCTATCATCAGTGGACTGACAATGTCACTGTTGGGAAATCATTGTATAGCATTTAAGGTCTGGGGTCCTTTGAGGTACCGACCACGTCAAGTGTATCCTTATTTCTCTGGATGTCAGGTTGCATAAAACTAGACTTTGTAGCTTCCTTGAGATAAAGCAAAGCATAAGCAGAACTAGTACAGGGAGCGAAAGCTAAAACTACTTAGAAAGAGTGGTATAGCAGGATTCCCAGCTCATTTATATTCAGACAGCCTTCACTCAGAGAAAGAAATGGTCCAACTACCTCTACAGGTCAAAGATCAGTTACAACTTAAATAAAGGGAATTAAATTAAATGCTTTCAGCTTATGTAATTTTCCTTCAGAAGCTCTTGAATGCGAACTATTTGTCTAAGGGATGCCAATTATAAGATCACCGTGAGAAGACCAAAGCTTACACTGTGACTCTTTGTGCAAAACAAAGCTGTATTTGACTATTGTCCAGTGCTTACCGATTAGTTTCTGTGATCTTTTTGATGGCTTTACCCTAGTGTGAAATCAAGTTACTTAGCTTGATGGTTGAGAAACTGGAGTTCTCATACAACACCTGAAATTTACAACCTTTGGTGGTTCTTCCCCTCTAATGAATAGGGATCACTGTCTTTTTCTGTAAAATGCTGCTTACCTGTCATCTTGCAAATAATTAATTAGGCAATAGTTCATTCTGCTAGTAATTTTCACCCTCATTCACTATCAGTATGTCTAAGTTGAATAAAATATATTTTATGAGAAAATTAAAAAAAAAAAGGGATTTTTAGTTGGATTTGATTGATAGCATACAAGATTCTGAATATTGGAAGAAACCTGTTGCACTCTTTGCTAAAAATCCAATAGTAAGATTCTAAGTCATGAAGACTTTTATGCACACTGACCAGAGAGAAACCTGTTGAGATTTCAACAAGTAGTACATGTGGTGACTTTTTAAAAGAAACTAAGCAAATTAAAATGGCAAATGGCGCAGTATCACCTCCCTTACAATTTACACTCAGTATACTATTGGTAACTCAATGGGGTAAGATCCCATCAGCTTTTGCAGGAATATGTTAATTTAGTATGCATATTAAGGTTTTTGGCAGACACCTTGGGGCTTCGAGATCAATAGAGGATAATATAAATTCAAATATAATAGTAATAATGTTTATAATAATAAAAATTCAAAACCATAGTTGTGTAATTGAATTATTTTGGTACCCTTGGATAGAGAGTGTAATTCCATTAAAATATACTTCACAATAATTTCATAAAACTAGTAAGGTCTTTCTGTAGGAAAAAAAACACTTCTGCTGCAGTGTGCAGAATGGTTTTTTAAAATACCTTGAATTATTTGCAGTTATTTAATCAACTGGGCTGCATTAAAAGTAGTGCGGCCCTTCTGCTCTGAGCTGATGAGACCTCACATGGAGTACTACATCCAGATGTGGAGTCCTTAGTACAGGAGAAACATGGACCTGCTGGAGTGCATCCTGAGGAGGGTCACAAAAATGATCCCAGGGGTGGAACACCTCTCCTTCAAGGACAGGCTGAGAGCTGGGGCTGTTCAGCCTGGAGAAGAGAAGGCTCCAAGGAGACCTTATTGTGACCTTCCAATTTCTAAAAGGGGGCTGTAAGAAGGAAAGGGACAGACTCTGCAGCAGCGTTTGTTGTGATAGGGCAAGGGGAAGTAGTTTCAAACTAAAAGAGGGGAGATTTAGATTGAGCGTAGGGATTTTTTTTTTTTTTTTTTTCAGTAAGGCTGATGAGGCACTGGCACAGGCTGCCCAGAGATGTGGTGAATGCTTGAACTCTGGGGACGGTCAAAGTCAGACTGAAGGAGGCTCCAATCATCCTGTAGATGTCCCTGCTCATTACTGGGGAGTCGGATTAGATGATCTTTAAGGGTCTCTTCCAACTTAGAAGATTCTATGATGATTCTATGAATTTTCTTGTTATTCACAGTGATACATCCAATACTTCTAATTCATTTGAATGTTGTCAGTATAAGAACTTTGCTTTTATCCAGTATTCCTTCTTAGCTTGTATATGGTACAAAAGTTATGTTCACTCTGAAAAAGAAAAGCCTTGTAACTAGTTAAAAGTTTGAATCTTATTATGATTTAGTGGATCTGAGTTGTTTGTTTTTTAAAATATGTTAGAAGTGATCTTGAAGATATTGTGATAGCTAGTTCATGGGAATTATATATGACCTGATAGAAGAGCTGGAATGCAATTGTTTTGGTTTGTGAGGGCTGCAGATCTTGCTGGGCAACAGCCTAGCCCTTCCTTGCAGACATGTAGCTGGCTCAGAACATGCCTGATCCAAGTGAGAAAAGGGTATTTGTGGAAGGCAATAGAAAATACACTACTCTTAGTAATTTTAATTAAAAGCTAATTGTTTTGACATTCTTTTTTTCTTATCTGAATGAGTTGAATGAATTCTCTAGATTTTCTAGTAAAAAAAAAATTTGGGAACATACCAGGAATTAATATAGGACTTCTCACTTCTGACATGAATGTATTCCTTCATAACCCATCTAGAGCAAGACTGTAGTAAAAAACTGCAGTTAGGGCTATGGAAAAGACCAGGACCTGGTGCAAAATAAGCCTGGAAGCATTTGCATGGCCTAGGCAAAGCTGAAAGAGTCGTGGGTAGCCTTTTTCCACTTTTGTAAGAAAAAGAGAAACAATGTCAATGATGAAGTTTAAACACTTGCTTAACAAACATGTTGAATTTGAAACACTCTAAGACTATGACATACTTGTGAAAAGTCAATACGTTTGTATTATTAGGGTGATGCCAGCATATTAAGGATCCTGGAGAAAATGCTTAAGAGGGAACTATTTTCAATTTTTCATCTTTAAATTGCTTAGTATATAGCTATCTTTTGAAGAGTTGCCACATCATTGGGAATCTAATTTTAATCACCGAAGGATGAAATGGGAAAATTTTAATCCTGCTTTAAGTGTGTATCTCAGTACAGCATGAACTATGGTTTTGTGACTGATACTTCCGTAATATATTTGACAAATGATGCTGGACAAATTAGATGAATCAAGCATTTGATATTCAACGAGTTTTTTGGGGTGTTTTTTTGGTGTTTTTTTGGTGTTTTTTTTTTTTTTTTGTTATGTTTGCTTAGGCTTTATAAAATCTTATGGATTTTTCACAACTGTGATGAAAATTAATATTTCAGAGATGATAAAAGGCCTGGAGTATCTCCTGTATGAGGAAAGGCTGAGTAACCTGGGTCTGTTCAGCATGGGGAAAAGAAGCTTGAGAGGGGATCTGATTAATGTTTATAAATATCTAAAGGGAGGTGGGAGGCAAATGTGTGAGGTCAGGCTCTTCTCAGTGGTGCGTAGCAATAGGACAAGGAGTAATGGCGTAAAACTTGATCATAAGAAATTTCGTACTAACATGCAGAATAACTTCTTTATGATAAGAGTGACGAAGTACTGGAACAGATTGCCCAGAGAAATTATTCAAGACCCATCTGGACGCCTACCTGTGTGACCTATTGTAGGGTAACTGCTCTAGCCCGAGGATTGGACTCAATGATCTCTTGAGGTCCCTTCCAACTCCTGTAATTCTGAGATTCTGTGATATTAAGGTGTGTGCCTTCTGAAATCTAACTACCAGAATAGTACAATTGTAGTGGGAGTAGGCTTTTTTCATGTATGAGTATCAACATTATATAGTGCATCATTTAATATCTAGCATGTCTTTTAAGGATGTGTGGGAAATAAGTGAAAATCAAACCTCTTTTAAGAAATAAATGTTTCACTAATTTGCTTCACTGCATTTACAAATAAAGATATAAGTATTATTTCACCTGTTCTCTGTAGATGCTGTCTTAATACAGTCTATTTTGTCAGTACTTGACCTGATGCCTGGAGAAAAAAAAGGGCAGCATTATACACAGATTTGTCATATGGTACTATCCCTCCCTTCCACCACAATAACCTCAGACAATGCTACGGGCTTGGGGCACAGTGGCTGACTGTGTGGAAGAAACAGAACTGGGGGGTTTTGATCGACATTCATCTGAACATGAGCCAGTAGTGCACCCAGGTGGCCAAGAAGGCCAATGGCATCCTGCCTTCTATCAGAAATAGTGTTGCCAACACGAACAGGGAAGTGATTTTCCTTCTGTACTCAGCACGTTAGGTACTGTGCTCATTTTTGGGCCCCTTACTAGAAGAAAGACATAAACGCCCTGAAGCATGTTCAGAGAAGGGCAACGGAGCTGTTGAGGGGTCTGGAGCATAAATTTTATGAAGAGTGGCTGAAGAAACTGGAATTGTTTAGTCTGGAGAAGGGGACACTCAGGAGACCTTATTGGTCTCTAAAACTACCTGAAAGGAGACTGTGTTGAGGTGAGCATCAGCCTCTTCTCCTGTGTAACTAGCGATAGAATAAGAGGGAATGGTATCAAGTTGACCAGAGGAGATTCAGGTTGGATGATAGGAAAAATTTCTTATTTGAAAGACTAGTTAGGCACTGGAATGGGCTGCTCAGAGAGGTGATGGAGTCGCTGTCCCTGAACGTGTTCAAGAAACATTCAGATGTTGTACTGAAAGGCATGGTTTAGTGGGAAAATGTTGGTGACGGATGGTTGGACTGGATGATCTTGAAGGTCTTTTCCAACCTTGGTGATTCTTTTCCTTCCTTTCTTCCTTCCTCTTTCTTTCTTTACTATGACTATTTTAAGCTCACTAAATATTCTGGTTAGTAACTCTGAATAAATTAATACATAAATCAAGATATTTCAAGATAGGAGGGAAAAAGCATGGTTTTGACAGCTTGTCATATGAAATTATAAAAAATGTTAATCATTCCTGTTTAAAAGGGGAATTGAATACAGATAAAGGCTGAATTAAATTGCTAATTTTTTTGTTGTTTAAAAAACAGGTAAATTATGCAAGGTGTAGGTGGACATTTGTCTTTAATTAAAAAGATATCAAAATAGAAGGGTTAGAAGTACTCTGTTTAGGGACTTCTGAACCCACAGTTATTACATGGAATTATGAAGTAAGTGTAGGTATTAAGGAGAAATTACAAAGCGTTGAGTTTTCTTGCTAGTCCACCTGAAATACCATGCCTGAAAAGTTCAACTTTGGTGTGGAAGAAGTGTTTTTTTGATGTCACTACTCCTTTGCGATACTCATCTGCCATGTGGTTATACATATTGCAGTTCTACACTATTCATGTAAGTTGTGGCACTGTTTTGCAAAGGCTATCTTACACTTCTCATTCTTGGTTAACAGTATATTTGATTGTCACTGGAATGGATATCTGATGGTGATGATGAACAAGGAAATTTGACCTAATGTCAGAAGTAAAATCTGTAGGATAAAACAAGTTCTTTCATGTGAAGTACTGAACATTAATGCACATAAGTATTTTATTCATTCTAAGTTATGACTTCCAGAGCAACTTAGAAACTAACGATGGTGCAGTGGCTTCTCAAGAAAAAAACACAGCAGTAGCTCACAGATTCTCTTTTGAACTCATGTAAATGTCAGACAGTGCATGGGCCATGCTTTAAAAACTTATTAGTTTTAGAATGAGTTATTTTGGAAAAGGCTGTTTGTATATTCAGAATCTTTCTTTTACACTCAGTCTTGTTATGGGCAAAAAGTGGACTGCACAATATGTGAAAGACAAAGCCCAGAGCAGCCTGTTCTTTCTAACACTGCTCTGAACAAGAGGTGGGACTACATGATCTCAAGAAGTGTCTTCCAGCCTCATCTGGTCTGTTGTTTCCTGATTTACTAAGCTGCACAGCTACACTGTTATCTTGAGGAATTTTGTTTTCAGAAAAAAAAAAATATTTCCATTTAGATCTTTCTTGTCTGAGAAGCAAAATTTTGCCATATGTTGTCTTAAGGTATTTTATTCTCCCCTTTTCCAGGGGAGGAAAGGATGTCCAGCAATAAGAATACCTTATTTCATTTGTAGGTTATGAATACTATTGACTTCATGCATGATCTTATTTTTCTTCCCAAATCCTCTTCTAAAGTACTTGTTATATCATGAATTCCTAGTAGTTGGGAATGTTGTGAGGTGTATTTATATTCAGTAGGAAATGAGATAATCAAGATACTAATTCCCTGCAAGCTTTAATTTGTTAGAGACCTTCTGAGGTACCAAGGAACAGAAAACCATGTCATACTCTAATGAAGGCCGGGAAAAAAAGAAAAGTAAAAAGTTTTATTTCCCAAGTAGAATAAAAGTTGGAAGTACTTTAAAGAGCTGTTGGTTAATATCAGAGATTTTGAGGACTTTTGCTTTTTTGTTGTTTTGTTGTGTGCTTGTTGTATGATTATTTTGTCAACTTTCTACTTCTACCAGTTAGGATAATAAGGAATGCTCACTTTAACACCCCTTTCCCCTCTTCCCCCCATTCAGTTCTGGCCTGATATCATACTGATTTCTTTAATTTGCAGTTGTTTGTATTTCCATAATTAAAAAAAAAACAAAAAACTGTTGGGAGGTGCACTTCTAGATGACTTACAGTTTTTTTACTCTCTTTTTTTCCAGCTTTTTTATTGATCTGTATTTTTCCTGTTGGAGCAGGTATTCAAACCCACCTATTAATATCTCCACTTTGTTTTCATTAAATGTGGTTCTGTACTTCGATTATGGATGAGGTTGTTGGAATGTTAAATGATGTCTTCATTTAAAAGAAAAATGTAGCTGCTTTTCTCCGAGAAAGGGAGTATCATACTTTCAATGTTACTTTTGTCATAGAAGCACTTCAATATATTTATAATGATCGTGTAAGAAGTGGGGAACTGATCTAGATATCAAAGTGAATATTCAATTCAAAACTGTAAAGATCTTTAAATGACTGGAAATGATCCTACTGCTCAAATCCTATTTCTGCTTTTCAATGTGAAGCAGGAAACTGCCTGTACCACTATACTTGTGTGGTCTGATTTTTGGTTAGTCCTTTATGGAGCCAGAAGTTTGACTTGACGATCTTTATTGGTCCTTTCCAACTTGGGAGATTTTATGATTCTGTTATTCTTTATCTTTTGAGCTCATGGTCTCATCCATCCTCCAGATTATATTGTCTTCGCTGGAGAAACAGAATTCTACATATTCTGAATTCATGTGACGTAATAACTCTTGTGAAATCATCACTGAAATCCTATGAGGTCATTTGTATGTCTGTGTATGTATTATTTGTTGTTTACACCAATCTGTAGTTTCTATTCTAATTTACTGTATTGCTATAATTATATTTTTGATGGATACTAGAATTAGTTGGCAATGTCCCAGTTCTCTAACTAACCATATTACACTGATCTGCAGGCTGTGAAACGTAAAACTTTTCCTACTGCTGAAAGAGGCATGGTACTAGTTTTCTTTCAAAAACTTACAGAGTTTATAGAAATCAAACATTTGTTGTGTTGCGGGTTTTATGCTATAGAGTCTTTGGTGTTGTTGTTGTTTTTTAGTAAATCCAACTCTTTCATTAATTGTTTCCAAAAATAAAAGACAAAATACAGTATCTGTGCGAGCTTCATGACTGTATCATTATCTGAAAGGTTTAGTGAAGTGAAACAACAGATGTTTTGAAGTAGTAGCTCTTGCCTTTGTTTGAGATGCATCTGTTCAGGTAACACTTGTTTGGCAGTGATAGCTTGGCTGTTGTCCAGCAGTTTAATTAGTACTTGTTTACCTAATCTCTTACAGCAGATAATATTACTACTGAATTTAGGGATTCTGAAAATCCCATATCTGACAAAGCAGGCTCAGTAATGAAAATCGCTATGTTTTTGCATTGTGTTTATCTTGGAAAGAATACCTACTAAAACACATTTATTCTCCACTAGCTAGAAAACATGCAGTTCAGGGTTGCAATCCCTTAGTTGTTCACTCTTCAGAAAGACAGAACTGAGCACGAATTAAAACTGAATGAAAATAGGAGCGGGATTTGAAGAGAAGGATGAAGTGTACAACAGAGCATCATTTTCTAGACAGATGTTAATTTGTTTCTCACTGGGTGAAACAGATCCACTGTAATGTGTTTCTGTGTGGATTTTGAAATGTTTTTGAGCAGAAAATCTGTGGAGCACTGAAGGCTGACTACAGTCCCTTGGTCGGTTCAGTTGCCTGATTTCTTCAGACAGGCTGATTAGCTTGATTCTCACTTGACAACTGCTGAGAGGCGATATGTGAAGACTTGTACTCACGGAGCTCACCCAGTGAAATTGTTTCTTTTTTTTATTCTTTTTTTTTTTTTTTTTTTTTGGTGAAAGGAGAGGAAACCTGAATAGAAGTTCTCAGAAACAAAACCATTTTGGTTTTGTCTCTTTTCCTTCAGCCATCCTCTGGGCCCTCCTCTTGGCCTTTCTCTGGGGAAAGAGATGAGGAAGTATATTGTTAGTGATTATGTCTGGACTGCAAAAATAAAAAAGCAGTAATACAGACTTCCATTGGGAAACTATTTCTCTTTTTAACAAAAAGAAAACGTTGGTTTGTTTCAGTTATGTTCTTCAAGATCTCTCTACAAAATGTTGAATTTGATCCTATAGGTCAGTAAAATATAATATAAGCAAACTAAGAATAAAAATTGTATAATTGGTTGTTTTGTTCAGGAGATCTCAAATTCTGCCAAGTAGTATATCAAGCTTTTAGTTGTAAATCTCCAGTTGTGAAAATATTCCGTTTGGAACATAAGGGAAAAATTACAGAAAGGAAGCATGATAATGTTTAAAATGATTTTTCTATGGTCTGTATGGACACTGGAATAAAATTAGTTGTTTAAATTATGGAAATCCTTATAGGAAACAACATAATATAGTCTGATGGACTGTAATGAGGGAGAACAAAAAGAGTTTCTTAAGGATTTATTAAAATCCTTAAGGTTTTATTTTTCTTATGACAAAGGTAAACCCACCTGAGAGAAGACAACTTGTAGCATCAGTAGCTGAAATAATTATTTTCAGTGCTGCAGTTTCGTAATTTCTTCTTTAAAATGCACTTCTTTCAAGAGTCTTAATGTATGTTCAAATTATTCTTTTGGTGTTTTAACAATATTATTTTATGTTATAAATATGCTTCATAGAAATATCCCACCTGTTCGAAGGAAACTGTTCTTTCTAACACAGTGATCAATGTATATGCTGATGAGTCAAATTATTTTTTCTCCTTTCTGTATTTCAGATAGACATAAGAGAGGAACATGAGGCAGTTATAGGGCTTTCCCAAATTACTAGTCACAGTCAAGAGAAAATAATGAGGTACACTTACATATGCTACACAAATATACGGTGTATTTATCTCATATATATGACATACACTTGAAAATAGGTGTGAACTGATCACAGACAGTATGGTGGAAATTATTTCATAGTCCAAATAATATTATTATCTGGATACTTTTAAAACCAGAGTGTTTAGAAATGGAAATTTCTCACCTCACGTGCGCAGTGAGTTGAAGGCTCCTTCCTCTTCATTGTGAAGGCTCAGCATTCCATCATCTTCTTCATCATAAACTCTTAACCCTGTAGGGAGGAACCGGTTCCAGCTTGCCCTCTAGACATCTAATTGCCTCACTGTCCTTCAGCTGTTTTGCACCGCTGGCTGTTTTTCACCCTCCTATCTTTATGGCCTTCATTCCCCTTGTTATTCCAGACCAAGTGTCTGCAATCCCCATTCTTCTAGCAATTAACTTCTACATAA
>JANHGO010002219.1:0-30891 GCA_024606505.1 Aquila spilogaster
TGGAAAAGAGGTGTTGCTGCTTCTGTAGTGACACGCTTAGTTTATGTCTGAATTATGCCATGAACTTTAGCAGGTTTTGTTTGTTTGGGTTTTTTTTGTTTTCTCTTAGGCACTTAGATTTCTTTGAGATGGTCAGAAATGAAGATGACCTGGAACTCGCCAAGCGGTTTGACCTGGTAGGTTTTTCTCTGGAGTACCTAAACTTGCCAAAGCTGAACATCCACTTTGGATGCTTGGTGCAATTTCTCTTTGTGTTCCCTGAAAACAATGATTGACTTCGGTGCTGAGAGTTGCTGGTGCTCTCGTTTTCATTGTTTCTCAGTTAGCAAGTGGGGGTCTGTGATGTGTGAGCAATGAAAACAAGGCTTCTGCCAAGTATCTTTGACAAAGACTTCATTCTTTTGTTTGGCTGAAAGTTCAGGAGTAGAGGAGGTTCTCAACCCTGCTCTCATGTTCTCAGTCCTGATGATCCAGATGCATTCTAGTTTCAGACATCCCCTTTGCAGGACTATGGGTGAAGCTTGGGCTCTTCTATGATACTTTTCCCAAGATTACAGAAATCTGTCCTGAAGACTGTCACCTCAGAGCCTCTGCAGAGGATTGGTATTTTAGATTGGGTGAATTTTAAAGATGAGCATAAAAAAGGACAGTTTCCACAGACTCTAGCAACAGTAAGAGGCTGTAGGGTCCAGAATAGTTATGGTTTCCTCTTTCTTTATGCCCAGCACTTGCCGCACACCAATACAGAACAACAAGCCCTTTCCTGCTTAGCTTCTACTATTTGTGCTACCACTTTCAAGGACCTTAATGTTTTACTTGCTCCAGAACAGCTCTTGGTGGTTTTGCATGCCTTCCACCTTTCTAGCCCTTTCCTTTGGGGATCTCTTCCATACTGGAGTGGGGATGGCAATGCTGGTCTCAAAGACCCATGTGCCTGGTCCTCACTGGAACTTACAGCTGGACACTGCAGGAGAATCTTCAGAGGTCCAGTTGCTGGAAATTCTCCTGTCTCTGTGTTGATCAGATCTTTCACTGTTAGTCAGGCTTTCACTGTGCATGTTTTTTCTCTTACTTGTTCTTTCCTTACCTTCTCTCACTTCAGATCCACATTGATACAAAAAGTGCCTCTCAGATGTTTGAGTTGATCAAGAAGAGATTGAAGCACACAGATGCCTATCCCTATTTGTTATCCATCCTCCAGCACTGCTTGCAGATGCCATGTGAGTATATCACAGTTTCCCAGAGCAAGCGGTATTGAAGAACTGGGTGAAGCTTTGGTGTAGGTACAGGGTCACAGATACCAGGACACACACTGCCCTTGTCTTCCATTCTGAACTTGGCAGTGGCTAAGGAACTTGGTATCTTACACTGATTCCATCCAGCAGATTTTTGTCGCAATACTTAAAGCAGCATCTTGACCTCTCTGCACTTGCAAATAAAATTAAGTAGCTGAGACATTCCATTTAGTCACTGACAGAGCTTTTAATGATTTTAAATTAGAAGTTTAAAAAAGAGTCCTTGTGCTCTAGATCATGGAATTCCCAGAAATAGATACCATTTTCAATATTAACAAAATGCACTGAGGAATTTTTCTGGTGAAACAATACAGTACTGAAAGCTGTTCTGTCACTGGGAAATTCCATGGTAAGTCTTGAGGCTGCTATCTCATGGCAATGCATCAGTGGAGAGCTCCTGAACTCAAACTGAAAAATAACATTGGCATTTGTTTTCAAGAGAAGTGATAGCAATCTTCTTGTTAACTGTAACAAAATAAATCAGTTATGCTCCAGAGTGTAGCAGATGAGCAAAGGCATAGCAAGATCACTAAAGAACTGCCTGCCTTGATCCTGTTAGGTGTAAGGTGCTAGTCTTCATTACTTTCAGCCATACTTGAGCAGTCAAACTGAGAAGGGAACATGAGGGTAATGTACTGTGGTATGGTTTTTCAGAAAGTAATGTGGTATGTTTTCAGGCACTCATGAGATTCAAGTACTACTGTGCACAAATTCAAGTGGTTGTTTGTCTCAGTGGTCTCCTTGATATTACTCTTTAAGACAGTACTTTAACTTTAGATATTGACCTGCATTTTTGGTGGAAGAAGGGCTAAATCCTGCTAGGCCAGGAGAGGATTGTACTGGAGCAGTTTTAAAGAATCTAAAGGTCTAGGTTATGTAACTCAGGGAGCTGAGATGAACTTCATGTTGCTGTAGCTCTTCTGTTTGATATCCATGGGATCAGTCCTTTTGGTTCAATTTCTGTTCTTTCTCTCCCCACTTTTTGGTCATGTTTGTATGAATTTTTCATTCCAGTTGAGTTTCACTGACCTGCAGATAGCTGAGCACACAGATAGAAGATCTGATTGTTTTTACAGTGCCTGGTCACAATGTTACCTAGGTACCAAAAAAAAATCCCAACACCAAGCCCTGGGAAATACTGAGTAACAGCTATCACAAAGGAATCACTTCTGTAGGCATTTAAAGTGCAAGTTAGGCTAATCTGTCAAAAGGGTTGCACAGCCTGAATGTGCATATCAGGCACAGTTGCCCATGCCTGTTATGTGCTGTTCCAATATGCCAGGTGTTTGTAAATAATCTGCTAGCAACACTTTGGGGTTAGGCCTTGTGTTCTATAATTTACTACATACAGGATTGACATGGAAGGTGGAAAGGAAGGAATGCCTGTCTGTTGGCAGGTCTTTGCACTTTGGCATGGAAATGGAAGTTCTCATGGGCTGGTCTTTTTCCATATAGATAAGAGGAGTGGAGGAAACTTCCAGCAGTGGCAGCTGTTGGACAGAATACTCCAACAAATGGTTCTTCAGGATGAACGAGGAGATGATCCAGATATAGCTCCGTTGGAAAACTTCAATGTCAAAAATATTATTAAAATGTAAGCAGCATTATTATTGTTTCTTTCTGTTATGCAGGTATAAGTATATGATAGGTATGCAGGTGCTTAGTAAATAAAATATCATATCTGAGGACTTTCTGATTTTACCTCACAGCTTCTCGTTGTCTCGTTAGTCTTCTAAATAGTTTCCTTCTAATGACATCTTACCCAGACAGTATTTTCTAGCAAAGTCCTTGCCTTTGGCTTCTAATTTCTATTAAATATTAAGCTGGTTAGAAGAGCAGAAATACCCATGATATTATAACAAGGCTTCCTCATGTGCCTTTTTTCATTCAGAATATTGATGAAAGCTTTCACTGATTTAAAAAAAAAAAAAAAAAAGTGGTCATCTCTACTTAGATCTCATTCCTCACTAATGAGCACATAATTTAGAAAGATTTCAAATAGTGCAAAACAGCCCCCACCTAGCACACAAAACCTTGATATTACTCTTTAAGACAGTACTTTAACTTTAGATATTGACCTGCATTTTTGGTGGAAGAAGGGCTAAATCCTGCTAGGCCAGGAGAGGATTGTACTGGAGCAGTTTTAAAGAGTCTAAAGGTCTAGGTTATGTAACTCAGGGAGCTGAGATGAACTTCATGTTGCTGTAGCTCTTCTGTTTGATAAATGTCTGCATGCTCTCACCCACAGACTTGGTTGAGGGCACTACCGTTATTTTTTCCCATACGATGCACCATTTGAGAAGTCTAGCTACATGAGCTGGCTCTCATCTCAACTTCCCTGTTTTCAGTCCTTTTTTAGCCAAACTTTTGGACTCTTCATTGGATTCATCTGCCTCTGCAGGTAATTCATGGCCCATTAAATTTCTGATTTATCCATTGAAAAAAGCATTTTATAGAACATAAGCCTCATATGAAACCAAATTCTACTGTACTTAAGATCTTACAGTCCCTCCTGTTACAGGCATGAGCCAAAATCAAAACTGATTTCTTATCATGGAAAAATACACTGGTGTTGATCTCTTTCTGTCTGGATATCAGACTTCATTGTAGACCTGGTGCCTGATCTTCCCTTTCTACTTTCATAGCTACTCCTCATTTTGCATATCTAATCAATCCCCAGCATGCCCTGCATATTTTCAGTCAGTAATAGGAAATAGCTGTGCCAGTATGAGATATGAGCATTACCTTGTTACTGATATATTACCCAATACATAAGCATCCTCCCTCCTTGTAAGAAAGAAAAAATAGAACCACAGAAAGTAGAAAAAAAGATGGCAATCTGGTCTCATATTAAGGGTGGCGTAATTTGTAACCCACAGCAGCTATGATTATTTTAGTGATGACTTCTCTCTTTCAAAATAAGTAGACTTGGCACTTTAAGGGCATTACCTAAAGACAGGAACATAGCACGATTTTTCCCCCAGGCATTCCTTTATCCCTTTTCAGGACTTTGAGCAACAAGCCATCATATTTATATTAACTGTTTGCTGCAGTAAGGATCAGGATCTGGAACCAGACTGACCAATGGTATGATTCTGTATAAACATGTAAATTCACCAGGTTGCCTTTTGCTGATCACTACACATATTGGCCACTTGCCTTTCAGCCTGGGTAGCTCAGAACAAGTTTAAATTACCTGATTTCATCTTTCAGGCTGGTGAATGAAAATGAAGTCAAGCAGTGGAGGGACCAGGCAGAGAAGTTTCGGAAAGGTGAGTGCATCCTCTGTGCTTGGGGAGGCAAAAGAGGGGGCAAGACTAATCCCAACTCAGTCACAGAGCAGTGAGAAGCAGAGGTGGGCACAACTTTTCCTTTTGCAGACAAACCCTGCTTTGCTCCCTCCGGTACCTTTTGTCTCATGGTGATCAGTTTATGTGTTTCATAGAATGGGGCTTCCCTCAGTCCTCACATGAAGTGATTTACAGTCTAAGTGAAACTTGGGCATTGCTGTCTTGATCACTGAAGATCACTGTCAAGACAGTCAGATTCTGCTTTCTTTTTCCTACTCTGGGAAATATCTGGGGATTATACATCCCCAGTTGAACTGACAGATTTGTCAGCTTTGTTTCAGCATAACCTGCATCTCTTCAGGGACTGTTCATGAGCTTTATTTCATCAGCCCCACTTACTTGTTCTCCCTAGATCATGCTGAGCTGATGAGCAGGCTAGAGAAGAAGGAGCGGGAATGTGAGACAAAGACCCAGGAGAAAGATGAAATGATGAAGACACTGAACAAAATGAAGGACAAGCTGCAGAAGGAATCCTTAGAGCTGCGCCAGACCCGGGACCAGATGAACGACCTGGTGGCTCAACTTAATGAGTTCTCGGTATGAGACTGGGACTCCTCCTATCCTTGTTTAAAGCCTGCTAACTAGTGAATGATGAACAAAAGCACGTTATGAGTGAAACACTTTCTATGGTCTGTACAGAGAGAGTCTGCCTAACCAGCTACAAAGATGAATACTTAGAAGCTTCTCAGCTTTTAGCTGAGACCAAAATCCCTGAGCTGTGGTATAGAATGGATAATGCATGGGCTGCTCCATTCCTTCTCCTCAGTCACCTTCCTTGCAGGAGCTGCTGAGGCACACATGTCCTCCTCCAGCCATAATTTTTACTGCTGAGTGGGGTGGCCCTCCTTGTTATTTCAGTGGAATAGAGAGAAACTCCCAGATATGAAAGCAAATTTAGTGAAGAAACAGTTTTCCTGTCATGCTTCAAGAGCGTCTGTACTGCCTGGGAGCTCTGCAGAAGTGACATTTGCAGCTGTTCCCTACTCCTTCTGTCCCGGCAGAGTGCCTGAGCCTCAACTTGCCAGGACACAGCCCTGAGAAGTTAGACACTGCAGAAAGCAGATTAATTCCCTCCTCCCCTCTCCTACTTTGCATTAGTGGGGCCTAATGACAGGTATTCAGTATTTCAAACCCTGAGGTTTAAAACCCAGGAGTTCAAAAGTTCATAAGATTGAACTTTTCTCTTTTTTTCATACATAAGGAGAAAATAATACATTTTGGCTTCTTTTACTAGCTTTCTGTTTTTCTGAGCCATTTATGGTTCCTTTTTCCAAGCTTTTCTCCATAACTTCAAGGGCTTGAAACTTTCTCTTAAATGAAAGCTGAGATTCCTCCCTTTATTGCATGGCTTTGAGTGCAGGAGGCTTTAAAGAAAACATCAAGTATTTTGAGGCTTATAATAAAATCACATCAGCTGGCAACATGGAGTTATTGTGCCTTTTAAACTGTTTGCCTTCTTTTTCTGTGTGTTTTTTATTTTCCAGCAAGGGGGCAGTATTTCCTTCCCACCCCCACCCCCTCCAGGCAGCCCATTAGCTTTGTCCTCTTCTCACATGTCTGAGAATTTGCCTCCGTTGCCACCTCCTCTGCCTTTCTCCAGCTGTCCTCCTCCTCCTGCTCCACCACCTCCTCCAGGAGGACCTCCTCCCCCACCGGGAGCACCACCTTTCTTCGGCATGGGAATGCCATCCCCTTCAACAACTACCTTCAGCAGCAGTGGCACCAGCCTGAAGAAGAAATCTATCCCACAGCCTTCACATCCACTGAAATCCTTCAACTGGGCTAAGCTGAGTGAGGTAAGAAATTGCAGTACTCTCAGCAATTAATTTACATTCGAAGTATGACAGTGTTGATTAATGCCATGAAGTGCAAGGTGACAGAAGCAAGTGATATTGTGGCTTTCCATGGGCTGAGCTCAGTAGGAGTCAGTAACTGTCCTCAGGGAGTCTCCCCAGTTCTCCAGCAGTGCAGCATATCTCCTGTGATGACCAAGGTACTGGTTAGGTTGAGCTGCAGTAGATCTGGGCATGCTGTCTGTTAGGCAAAGCTGTAGTGGCACTGAATAAGTAAGCCAGAGCTGGGCATCTCCAGGACTGGTGTGCCAGAGCTACCCTCACTTGCACGTCAGAGAAAAGGATGTCCAGAGCCAATGTGAGCAAAACATGGTGAGAACCAGCTCCAAAACCAGCCTCCTCTACCATGGCAGGAGCTGTCACCAAGGAGAGAAAGGTGGCCTGATTCTCCTCATCATTTGTTCATGGCCATGAGGGAAGCTGCCCTTCTCCTTGCATGTTTACAACTCTGTCTCTTTGTGATAAAACTCCACATTGGCAATAAAAACAGGGGACTTGGATTCTTCCTGTTGCACTCATTTTCTGCTACCTTGGTTGCCTCTCCTTCCGCTCCACTCCTTTCTCTTCCTTCTCTCTTCCCCCCCCCCCCGCCTCCTTCTCTTTAGGTCTTAATTTTTTTAAAACTGATTTAGAAAGAAAAAAGTGTTTGTGTTGAGTTTGGATGGCTGCCTAGAAACCCAGGTTCTCTTTTAGACTGAAACTCAACCAGGGCCCAGCTCCGGCATTTGGAATGAGTATCCAGGGACCTCTGGAATGCCACAAGAATTCTTTCTCCCTCTTTCTCGTTTTCTTTAAAATAAAGTGAAGTGAAATATTTGCTGCACTGTCTGTGCTTGTCTGTCAAGGCCACATGGGGTGTGTGGGAGAGAATGTATGGATGGGGATTTATTTTCCTTTGCAGAACATGGGACTTAGTGCTCTGAAGAAAAGAAATAATAACTAATATATGTATATATATGAATGTATATGAAAAAGAGAGAGTCGCAGGTGTTTCTGTTTAGTGTACAATAACTGTAGGCTTATCCTGCCCTCTGGTTAGGAGTGAAGGCAGCTGTGCTAATAAAATTGAAGACTTGGGTGGTGAGTTGGGTAAAAGATGCTATTTTGAGGAAGGCAGAATAGTTGGAAAGGGGGGCATAAGAGGGTGGGGGCTTCATTTTGGGGTGTTTGCCAGTGTTAGTGTTTTGACCTAGTAAGGCCTTTGCAGAACTGCAGAGGTTGTGGTACAGTTACAGGTGGCTTGCTTTGTTATTTGGGTTACACTTTGTTATGGAATTATTTAATTCCACTGACTGCTGGAGGAGGCAATACGTTTTGGCCATCTTCATCAGTTATCCTAGATTCCCTGCTTCAGTACCAGACACTTTCTTTCTGTTCACATGGATATGAATCCTCTGAATGCAGTCATGGGTAGGTCGGATGGCCTCATCTTGCCTTTTGTTACCATTGCAGCACTTCTGTGGTGTTCTCTTGAACTGTCAAAGTAGCCATACTTGAATGAATGAAGACTCACAACAAACACACTGGCTGGGAGCAGCGTATCTCGAGTTTTTGAGCATGGGAAACAGGCCTGGAAGTATGCATAGTATTATTGTGGTTCGTGGTAGTGTTTAACTTCCAGTTCACATGAATGCAAGTTTTCCCCACAAAAACATTTTGAGGAAAAATACATCTGACACCATGTTTATGTTTTTCTTTTTTAAAAGACCGGACTAGTTAGCAAAGAGCACAGGCATGTCTGCACCATGCAACACAGTGAGGTGAGGTGACACAGTGTTGGAAACACAGCTGTACACAAACTTAGGGCTGCAGCCGGGTCAAATATGTTATTCTCCTCTTAGGTATCTCTGCATACTGTTTAGACCATCCTTCTCAAAGCAGTTAGTACAGAGTCTCTCTCCTAAGCTTTCTTCAGTGTGAAGATGATTCTGGGACTGAGGCAGCCCACATGAGAGTGAATCCCTTTCTGTCCGTGCAGCCTGCCTCAAGGGAGTAAGAGAAAGCCAACAGAGGCTGAGAGGAGTGTGGACGAGGCTGGCCGAGAGGGATTTGTCTGCAATATACTTTCTCAGTAGTGGAATCAAGGCTGTTCTCCAGGGCAACTCACATGACACCTTTTTTCCCAATACTGATAGTCTTTGGAAGGAAAGGACTGAGCTGTTGGGTGTTAGGAGAATGATCAAATATATTCAAATTCTTAGCAGTTGAAAATAACAGTTTGTCCACAGTTCCCATGGGCAGCACAAAAAAAGGTTTGACTGGAAAATATTCATGCTTCTAACAAGGGAACTCCAACAACCCACTAATTTCCTTTTAGAATGAAAGATTTTGTACTAGCTTTGATGTGAGCTGATGATCAGTGGCAAAGCCATTTAGATTGCATGGATGGACTGAGTTCTGATGAAGCCCTTGCACACCACAGCTCCATTCATACAGCACTGTAGCATTGTCTGTGAATTCCATTTATACAGCACTACAGTAGTGCTGGTGCCAAGGATCTCTGTTTTTTAAGAAAAAGATACTGCAATGTAACGACTGTAATATCCTGGAAAGATCCCTTTCTTTGTTTCTGGACAGCAAGTGGAGTTTGCTCTCTCACTCTAAATTTTACACAACACCCAAGGTCAAACAGGGACTAGACATATATGGTTAATCCAAATGATGGACTGGTTTCAAGCACACTGGAAGTATGGATTAATATAATTACCTCTTTAATAAATATAAACATATTGATTTGAAGTTACCAGAGTAAAACAAGTCAACCTTCAGCTGCGCTGCTTGTTTTCTCATGGATGGAGAAGCAGCTTCCCATTAAAAGTCAGGCTGGTAATGACTGTAGTCAATGATCTTAAAGAGGCTTTCTTTAGCCAGCCCTAAATAGACTTTGGTGAAATTGTCTCAGAAGAAAGGTATTTGTTCTACATACCACATAGGATTAAAAAAAAACCAAAAAACAAAACATCAAACCCCCAAAACCCCAATCACATAAACAGAAAATGTTCATTTTTGACACTAATTTTTTTTTTAAATGTTTCTGTAATGTTATTGATGATTCTGATTTCTGGAACTTTCTTCCTAAAAGCAGCCTGAGGATCATGGCAAACAATGATGCAGGACTGCTGCCAGAGATTCAAAATTAATGGAAAGATTTCTACAAAATCTGAGTGTGAAGACACACATAATAGCCTTGGTGGTGCCTAGTCCTACAGTGAGATAAAACAGGTGCCTCTATTAACAAACATGCCAAAAATACAATTTTGCTCAAAGTGGATTTTTCTTACACTGGGGAAAGGATCTGATATCAAGAGAGAAATTTGAAAAACACACTCTGTTCATATCCCTTTTTCAGATTCATAATGGAATTATGAATTAAAATTTTAACTTGCTCCACTTTTTGATGGTTAATATTTTACAAATATTAACCTACTAATAAGTAGGATTGCCTGCTCTAGTATTCACAGAACACTCACAGTTGCTATGGTTTCTTTGGACCTGCAGGACAAATGAAAGGCTTTCCCAAATTACTGTAGGTTTTCACTCATGCTGTGAGGTTATTGAGACATGATGGACTTTGGGGGCTGGCAGAGTATCACTATTTATCTTTCAGGGTAAATAAAATCACCTGTTAGATGTAGCAGAGGACAGCTTGATACAATTTGCAGCTCCATGAAACACTGTCATTCTCTAATCTTGGTAGGTGTCTCAGCAAATTGGGCTTTGTTACAAAGGTGGAATGACATAACTGCAGCAGCTCCAGCAAGCAAATTGTTAAATGCAATGTACCAAAAACTCAGCTTCATGGACCAAATGCCTTGTCAATACTTGTTCTGATAATAAGATGTTTCCATACCTAGTATGTACTACCATTTTGCTAGAGGATGCTGGGAAATGTGGTTCATAGGATTTGCTTCTCAAAGGGGACCAAGACTTTGCAAAGCAGAGGAATCAGAGATCTTGGAAGACTTGTAGAATGAATGAATGAATGAATAAATAAATAAATATGGGGAGAAAAGCATGTTACAGACAAAGTGACCTCTCTGGGGTTTTTTTGTTTTTTTCTTTTTTTTAAGAAGAGAGGGAAAAGGAAAGAAGAAATAAAGAATTTACTTTATTTTTTTAATTGTTATTTAGGGACCATAAATATTTTTTATGGTGCTGAGGGAATCATTTATCATAGCAACCACATTATGCAAGTCTGTTTCTCTTAAAACACTGTCTCTCTGGCTGATGACAAGGGACTATCAGCCAGTTAATCCATAACTGAGTAGCAAGAGCTCAGTGTAGGAAATTATCTGGCAGCAACATGAAAGTTTTCAAGGGCAGAGTTTAGGGTAGAAATAGAAGGGGCAGCCCCATTGCAAGTGTTTTGTGTAACAAAGGTTGTTTATACCTCTGCCTGCCTCATTTTTTCTTTGACAGGGTTAGCCCATTTGGGTTTTAAGCACTAAAATTGGGTTGTTTGGGTCAAATTTCTGTTTGTGCTCACCATTGCAATGGGTGCTGCTTTGGAATTTGTCATTCTGCTACAAGTAGCATACAAACCATCCTGTACAGGACCAGATTCAATCTGGGTCTTAAAATTAATCTCAATTGAAATGAGAATAATTTTCACCTCTTTGGGTTGTTTTTCTGGGAAAGTATGGATGAGAACTACTCTCTGCAATCCCTTTGTGAGTCTCAGAACTGCCTGTTCTCTCTCTGCAATGCATTTGGACTACCCCGTTCTGCAGCACGTTTTCACTGTTCTTGCTGTTTGTGGGGAAACTTCACTCCCATGAGAGTTTTGCAGCTGGACAGGTAGATGGGCAAGACTCTCATGAGTAGCTGTCTCTTGAGGCACATCCAGCCTTCGGCCAAACACAGCATATAGCTTTTTGGCATCCTCAGGGCTCTATCCCAATGATGACTCCAAGGATTGCTCCTGAAGTCATGTCCACTGGCTCCTGTCAAGAAATATTCTTCCATTTCAGTGTCTGATGGCACAATCTGAAACAGTGAGGAACTCTGAGAACTGCTCTGCTGTTCAAATACATCCCTCAGGATTTATAATCCAAAGTTTATAAAGCCAGCCTGGAAATCAAAGGAGAATGAGCAATCTGCCTGGATGTTTCTGGCTAAGATTGGCAGTAGAGTTCAGGGTTAGGATAAAATAAAAATTAACTTTGTCTCCTATTCCTTTGGCTGAGGTGAACCTCCCAAACTTGTTTGTTCCATTACAGTCACAGGGTCATGATGTTTTTCCTACTATGGAAAGAGGTGCCACACTGATTGCAAGGAATGATACAATGATATTGGTGAGCCTGTTCAGGGGTGGGTGCTGCTCCCATCTAGTATATGCTCTCACTGTAAATAGCACTGCAGCACTGCAGACACCATTCCTTGCCCTCAGGCACTCACAGGCTGCCTGTGGAGGGAGGATGTTAGTTTTCCTCCACAGTGTCTGCCCTGCCAGGAATTTCCTCCAGAACACTTCACACTTTTATTTCCCCCTATTTCATTCTCCCATCAGGTTTTTTCCTTACTCCTTGAGCCTTGTGGCTTAGCACATTTACCTCATTCCTTTGATGACTGTGAATAGGAAGTAGAGCCTGTTCCTAATTAGTTCTGATAATGAAGTGTTAATGCACTTTGCTGTGTAGGTACAAGTCAGGTACTTCAGAGCTGGAGCCTGTGTGAGGGTTTCATTGTTATTGCTTGCTGTTCCTGGCTTTCTCTGCATCAGTGTTCTGCTGGCTCTTCATTTCCTGGGGTTTGCTTAGGTCTTTTTACAATCCCTTCTGTCCATTTCCTTTTTCTTTTAATCAACACCTTCCTTATTTTTCCAGTTAATAAAGTGAAAGAAATGTACACTTCATTAACTAAATGAACTGAAAGGCAGTGTTGTCAGGTATGAAGAGCAAGTTTTTCTTTTCTGAATGGGTAATTGCTCCAAGCTTGTCCCACACAACATGCACCTTAACAGTCAGTAGGAAGGAGAAGGTAGTTCAATCTTTGTGTCTTTTTTGCCAGCAAAGACATCTGTCCTGAGAAGGTTAGCAGGAGACCCCAAGGCCTTCTACTGGTTTAGGATGACTGTTGATTAGCTAATTCATGTACTGCAAGAGCTTATTTCATCCAGGGTTGGTGGACAGCAAAGTTGGAGGAGGACTCTGTGCCTGTCTCCCTCCATGCTAAGCATCTGCCAGACAGCTAGGATTCCCTGGCGTTCAGGATAGTGTATCACATGGGTTGTGAACATTTCCAGTTAGTGTGGATGATGCTCTTTTAGAGATCTGGGTATAGTTTGTGTCTATCTGAGTCAACAAAGAACTCATGTAGACAGGGGAGATCATGTCATAGGAAACAATTAGACTTCAAAGACTCAGAGCCTTAAAAGTAAAATAAAATAAAATCTTAAACTAGTTTTACAAGCAGGCAGAATGAAAACCACACACCCTTTGGGCTTTACAACAGAACCTGGCAAAATTTGCAGAAGGGAAGATGCGTCTAGGGTTTGTCATTTATCGGTGCCCTTCCTAAACTTTTTCCTCATGATGGTAACACTTCTTTCAGCATGACCACAGTCATTGTGTTAGAGAGATGGCCACTCTTGAAAGGAATCGTACTGTGGGATCATGGATATTGCTTGAGATATGGTCTGCTAGTCTTGGACTGTGCCCTTTCATCAGAGGCTTGCTGTGACAAAAAATACAAAATACTCAGTACATTTAAAAAAAAACAAAACACCAAAAACACACCACTATTTTTTTCTCCTTTGACTCTTGAAACAAAGCGTGCCCTCTAAAATGACAGCAGTAGTACATAGGAGTATGGCCAGTGAGCAGGAGAGAATGATCTGTCCAAATGGGATTGGAAGTTCTTAGCTAAAACCTTTTGCTGTCTCATTAAAATATGACCTTTTCTTTCAGGAGAGAATCCATGGCACAATCTGGAATGAGATTGATGATTTAAAGGCATTCAAGGTGCTGGATCTAGAAGATTTTGAGAAGATGTTCTCCGCGTATCAGAGACACCAGGTAGGGGTGAACCCTTCCACACCTTGCCTTCCTTGAATTTCTGGAGGAGGAAAGAACACATGACAGTGATCTGGGCCCTTGTTCACCTGCAGTCAGGCTGCATCATTTGCTGCTCTGCCACTGTTCAAAAAATCACAAGACCAAAAGAAGTGCAGAGGACATATAGGGCAGAGTATAACCTTCTGTTATTGACTTACTTCATGCTAATAAGCAGCTCTCAGAGACAACAGCTCCCAACAGGTAATGCTCTATTTGATCTCAGCAGCCACTAGCTTTCAAAAGCTCCTGGGCTTTACATTCATGCTTGATATCCATCTTTCTGTTTCTCCCATTCATCCAGAGAAAAAGTCTGTAGTTGCCTGAGTACTGAGCAAGGTGACTGAATTAGCTTTCACTTAGTTTATTTTTTCTTAAAGAGCCAACTGACCCAACTGGCTAGGTGACAGAAACTGTCCGAATTACAGATTATAACACAAACAGCATACTTTAAAAGCAGCCATTTATTAGAATGTCTCTTTTCCCTCTTCTTTTTTCTTGGAAAGTAAGTCACCTTCAATCTGTCTGTCTCTGCTGAATGAGATTTAGCAGGAGAGGGATTGTACTTGCACTCCCTGAACTCCCCCAGCTTTTCTTTGCTTTTGGAATATGTTTGGAGAAATTCAATCTTTTGTACTCTACAGAATTGGATCATTGCTCTGAAGTATTAGGAGAAGACACAGACATGATTGCCATAAGCAGCCTTTATGATTAAGCCTTAGTGATGATGACTACTTCATTAACTTATTCAGTACCTTAAATTTAACAAACTCCTTGTCTTTGGACTTTCCATCTGTTCCTTTCTCTCTCACATTTTTCTATCTAATCCAATAAACATAATGAATAACTGTTCTGATTTACTAGCTCACAGCCACATAGATAAGCATTCCACTTGAACTGTGAAGAATGTGATGTTACCCACTGCATGATGAGATTTCATTTCTCATTCTGCTCCTGCAAATAGGTGTTGCTGTTTCAGTGGTTCCCTCTCTCTTTCTGTGAAGCCCATTCCCTGAAACAAGAACTTAGTTCACAGAGGGGAAGAAAGGCACATGAAACTTCAGTGCTGTTACAAGATTGGATTTAGACCCTGTACCAACAGCTTAGCTGTGGTGGTGAGCTCCCAGTTGTCTTGCAAGTAGCGAGACTGTCATCTGTGCACATGAGTGGCTATTGCAACATCAAGGTGCCATTCCAGTGTTTTGGGTGCAAACATTGCAGTTTCCTCACTAGAAATGACCTTGCAAAGCCTTCTTTCCTTTTGGCCCCAAAATCCAAAGCCAAAGCTGTCCTGGTCTGCTGACTCTCAGAATCATAATATTTATGCCTGTGTTACTGATCACTGAAAAGCATCCTGGCCTATTCAACTGTAAACTAACCTGACCCTTACCCCTGTCCACTGGAATGGAGCAATCATCTCAGAGTGACCTCCATGGGTCTCAGAACGTTTCTCTTCCATCCTCATTAAACACACTTTATGACAATGGCTCCAGACACTAGAGTATCACTTATGTAAGCTACTCATGTTTTTGTGTAGTTAGGTGTATTGCTGCCCTTCTAGCTTTCATTGAGGGTTTGGGGGTTTGTTTTTTTCCCCCTTAAATATTCCATTGTTATTACTTTATGTGATACTTTCTTTTTCATCCATACTCACTCCAGTGTGAACTGGATTCCAGTTAACAGGTCCTTATCAATTTTCTTTCTTTTTTTTTTTTTTTTTAAAGACCAGGCAACCAAAATTGCTTTTGAATCAAAAGCTTATGAGAACTTTTCCAGTTGATTCACACTTAGTCTTTTCTCCTCTTTTATTTTTGGAAATACTCCACTCTGGCCAAGTATGTGTTTACCCTGCATTTGTGACTTTTAAACTTCATCCGAATGTCTGCAATGAAAAATGTCAACACAGAGACCTGCTCTTTTGCATCTGAAATGTTGAATGAGTACAGATAAAGGCATTTCTTTCTTTGCTGTTTTTAACGTGATCTTCATATTTTTTTCCAGTTTCGTTTACATTAAACAGCTTTTCTTTCTTCTTTTTTTAATTGACAAAGGGTCTCTTCTCCTCTCTCAAGCCCAGTGTATCATTTTTGGTGGCTATGAGGGAAAGCAGAATTGTCCAGTGTACAGAATGCTGGAACAAGAATTCTTACACTTGTGTTTTGACCTTGCTCCAATCTTACTGTGTAATATTGACCAGTATATCTGGTGTTTTCCTGGAGTATTGAGTATGTTGAGAAATAGTTCATGTCTGTCATCCAGTAGTGCTGTAAGGCTTCTTTGGTGGTTACAGAGTGCTTTCAAAATACTTGGCTATAAGTTGTTAAAGGGTATAACGTGCCGTTGAAACAAGTTGTTACTAATAATGGCAAACTGTGCCTGTGCATCAGAAGAGGAGAACTGACCCTCAAGTTTTAACCTTGGCAGTTCTTTCAGTAAGGCTCTGGACTAGATTTGTAAAGCTATTTAAGCGTTATCCTAGTTAATGTTTCAAGACCTAAGAGATTTATGCTTTGGAGACTGAATTTATTCTTTTCGGAAAAGATCTAGAGCTCTTAGTTCCCCAAAATCTGCTGATTTAAAATATGCAAAGAAATGCTGAAATACCTTCGAACCATCTGGGCCAGTATTACTTGCTAAGCGTTTTATTCTTTTAGAAAACAGTGTGTGTCTCAATTCAGCTGCCTTGTTGAACTTGATATCTTTCTCTGTGACTAATTTTTGGCATGTTTCCTTCTTTGTTATTTGTGGCTGCTGCCTGCATAGGACCTGCTAACTAACCCTTCCTCCTGTAAGCAGGTGAGTATCATTGTCTGCCTCCTGATCCTCTTGCAGTGTGTGGGAAGGTGAAGTCCTGAATCATGCCATTATAGTGTCATGACTCATCCCATACTACTCCTTCATATGCCCTTGCACATCTGCTGTCTGGGTGGGGAAGGTGGTACAAAAAATTCCTTTAGTTGTATTAGCTCTGCGGTAGGAAGTAGTTCGTGTTCTTTTACTTAGCTATAACCTCAATGTGGTTTCTGCTGGTGTCTGTAGTCCCCTTTTTGATGATCCTGAGGAAAATGACCAAGGACAAAATAGAATGTGAACATGAACTCTTCCTTAACCAAAGTAATAGTCTCTCTAGTGGAGAACAAAAGGAGCTCTCAGGGAGCCTTCACTCCCACTGTTCCCATCTGTGGTACATCTGCTTTGGACATTACTGAAGTCTCCAGATGTATTCACTAGCCACAGACTTTCTTTCTTTCTTTCTTTCTGTAGAACTGAAAGGCTCTTTCGTTGAGCAGAAGGATTTGTGCCAGCTGAGGAGCCGAAGGGTTAGACTGGAGGAAAGCCTACTTCATTTCAGGCTGCTGAAACCCTCAGAAAGTTCAGCGAAAGACTGAAATGGTGTTTGGGTGAAGCAGAGATACTAGACCGCCCACATGCCTTCAAACTGGCTACCTCTCAATTTATTCATCATCTTAAGCAAATTCTTAGCAACACTCTTGGGAAGAGCAATGCTCTCAGAAGAGGGCTGTTCAGATGTCATCACAAGTGTCTCTGGTGGCTTCAGAAGAAAGTAGTCCTCACCAAGAGTGCTCAGAGAACTGTATCTGGAAAGTCTAGTCAGGACCTCTGCCACTGGGTGAAGCTAATATGTGGCTCTGGGCCATTTACTGGCTTTCATCATGGCAGCATGCACCATGAAACAAGTCAATATGGTAGAAATAGTTCTCTAAAGTATTGATAATCACTAGAACCTAGGGTGCTGCCAGACCACAACTTCTGCAGCTGACCAAAATCAAACTGTATTTGAAACAGGGCAGCAATATGATGAACACATTCCACATGTCTAGTCATTCCAGCACTGAAATTTTAGTTAATTTTTGAATTTGCAATTAAAATCTCAAATCTGAAATACTCTTTGAAGCACATAACATAATGTTATCCCAGATGGAAAGTTGGTAAAGAATGATGGGATGAAACTTAGGGATCTTGTCTGTCAGGTTGACAACAGTTCCAACTATTCTTGCTTTGTGTGCTTAGGCTATCTCACAAAAGCTAGTCACTACTACCCCCTTGCTCCTCTTTTCGGTGTCTAAGAAAATGCAGATAGTCCATATGCAATCTGTTTTCCTTCAGCTAAACTTGCAATCTGGCTTCAGTAAAACCTGAGGCTTCATCTGCTTTTGCTTACATACAACTCCAAGTATCTATAAATATCTCTCTTCTCTATATGAGTTGAAAAGAATATATTTTTAGATGAGACTAGCCCACTCCTTATGACCAAGGAGTGGGCCACGTCTAAGTAGTTCGAGTTATTCATCTGTGTTGAACATTGTAGGTTGGGGAATTGGAAGTAGCATGGAGACTATTATACCAATCCCTGCTGCATGGCTTTAATGGCTTTAGGGGAAGCCATGTAAGCCCCCACCTCACATACACAGCCAAATCCTGAAATAATTTTTTTTCCTTGGGATGGGTACTAGTTAACACGAACCAGGTGTCCTTCTCTGCAGGCATTAGCTAGTGAGGGAGAGTGAGGCTTTTAAACCAAGAGCACAGACCAATAAGTACCTTTCTTACCTTTAACAGCTGCCTATCTTCCTGTTCCCCTGTCTTCCTCCCCACAAACTGAGGAAACTCAGGAAAACTTTGACATCTCTACATGCTGGAGGTGCCCTGCTTTTTGTATTGTTAGTTATTCTCTCAGAAATAATAAACTTGCCCGATGCCCAATTTTTCCTTTTTTGGAAACGCTATTTGATGTATCGAGTAATGTTGCAATTTTTTTCTGCCAAGCTAGACACTTTGGGCACATCCAGCAGAACTACTGTGTGCTTGTCTTCAGCTGGTGCATTGTACCTGCTTATAAATGCACTTAGTATTGGTGGTGGCTCATTGCAGCACATTTGGATGTGGTTGTATGAATCCTTTGTATATCCAGGAACAACACAGGCTCATTATAGCTGATTGTACCAAGAACTCAAATGACAACTAGCAATATGAATCTACGACTTACATTTAACTCTTAAATACTTGGGTGTCAAAATTTCTTGGAGTGGATTGGTCGAGCTGATATAAGTAAGCCTTGACCTGCAGAGCCTTGAGTACTGGGAGTAAATTCTGGGAAGCACCACTGTATGCTTGCCATGATCTTATACCTTTCCCTGGGTATCTGCTGTTGACCACTCTCAGGGACAGGATACTGGGGTAGATGGACCTTTTGATCTGACTCAGCATGCTTGCTGTTATTTCCTAAGAAAGAAGTCACATTGCTAATTTGATGGGTGCATTCAAAGCTAGATTATACTGGTAAATCTCAAAATCTCAAGGCATGACAATATGCATATCATGGAAAGGCATTTTTGAAGAGGTTCCAGCAGCAGTTAGCTGGGAAAATAATAACTGTCCTGTTTCCAATTCTGTCTTCTCTGTTAGTAACTAGAGAGCTATTATCCAGGATTAACACCTTTTATCATTACATCTACTTCCCTTTAAAGGAACGGTGTTAAAAGATACTCAAAGTAACTACAGAAAGCCAATCTCTGGAAGTGAAACAAAACCCATAACTCTGGTGTGTAGGCAGGACAATAGGTGTGTGGATGGTCAAACTGGGTTTGCAAATAGTTTCCGTGTGCTGTGACAAACATTTTGGAAGGGGATTTTTCCATTTTTCCAGGTGATGAGTTTGGCAATGGGGATATACAGATAACTTCTTTGAAAAAGGGTGGTTTCTGTACGATTAAAGGTATTAATTAATTTAAAAAATAGAGGCTAGTTCAGATGTAGATGTTGACCATTTAGTAAGATATATTTAGTAAGATAAATGCCATCTTGCCCTACTCTTTGTATCTCTCATATAATACCGCTTGGATTGGTCCAGTGGCAGCCTCAAGAGATGATGGAAGGATTTTTCCTGATTGTGCTGCAGCCTTTCAAGAATGCTGTGTAACCCCTGCAGGAGGCCTCTGCTGAAGCATATGCTGTGACACCACACCAGTGGGCTTTACTATAATGTGCCCAAGTTTCCTGTCATGCCAGTTTTGTACGTTAACATAATAACATAACTGTTGGTAGAGTCAGTCCAATAGGTCAGAATCAAGTCCTTTATTTGGAATCAAAGATGATCTCCTAGGTGGTAATGAATGACTTCTGTTTGTCTAGTAATACAGGATCTACCTACATGTTTTCTGCCCTTCTTGTCTCCTTTTCTCACCATGAGGGTGGATTTTTCCAGGTTGGAATGGGTTTTGCTCATTACACTCAGCTAAGTCTATCAGCCTTGGGTGAGAAACATAATACTGATTGTTTTCCCTTCCTTTTGAATTATATGCAGAAAGAGATGGGTTCAACAGAAGACCTTTACCTCTCCACACGAAAGGTGAAAGAGCTCTCTGTGATTGATGGCCGGAGGGCCCAGAATTGTGTCATTCTCCTTTCCAAGTAAGTGTGCTAAGCCTTAGCTCACAAGGTATGCCATGGTCAATGTAGAAACAAGAGGGGATGGAATTAAACAAATGGACATGTTTCTTTTCCCAGCTAGACCTGCTGTCTAATACCTGCAGAGCTTGCTTCAGAGAAACCTCTCTTGCAGTGTCATAAAAGCACATGTCTCTCTGAAGTGTTAGCTCACAATAAACATATGCACACACACATTTTGTGCATTGAACCCATAGACACCAGGATGTCTCTGAAGACTCATCACCAGAAAACTATCAGTACTCATAGGCAGATGAAAGCAGCTCTTTGGCAGTGCTTGCACTTCACTCTAAATAAGTAACGTGTCCCCCATGCTCTGTGTATGTAATTTGTCTCTGTTCTGTACGTTTCTTTCTAAATGTTGCTCTGAGCATCTCCCTGGAATACAGCAGAGCTGTGAGTGATATTCATCTTTGTCATTTTTGACTCGTGGTGAGAAAAGTGGTAAATGTAAGAAGATATATTCAAGAATTAGGTCTTGTATTTGTAAATTAGGTTTTGGAAGCCAGGAGTTGCCTTTGCATGCTCCTGCAGTGACTAATGCCTTCAAATGATGTGACATCAGGGCACTCTATATGCTTTTCATGTCTTTCTACCAACATGAGTACTGGACTGGATGTCTGTCACTAACTATAAAATTTGTGCAGACACTGATCCACCTGAGAAAGCTGCCTTTCCTACCAGAGAAGGGACAGCAGGGCTGGAGGCGGAACCTGGTAAAGCTGTGCCAGTACTGAGCAATAAAACTGTCATTGATCAGTAGAAAATGCAGGTTCGTATGGATGTGATTGCTTGTCTGCCCTAGCATGCTAACGGTTAAAAGTAAAGTTGCAGCCAGACCACCAGGGCTGGAGTGAGTTCTTTCCATTGCTTAGTGAAACCTATGGAGGCTCTCATTATGCTACTCATGTGGCATTAGCCTGCATGTCAGCAGGACACCCACCATCCAAACCAGCAATGAGGGAAGGCTTACATTTCTCTTTCTGCAGCAGTTGCCAATGCATGTCTTTGCTGGTCTTGGCAGCTGACTGCAGGCTGGGGCAGAGGAATGGGGAGGCATAGGGGCAAGAGGATTTTCATGTTTGACAGACCTGCTAAATTGTGTCTGGGGTTCAGATTAACTCATGTATGCAAGTGGAACATTTCCTAGAAGTGGTAACATAATGTGTGCAGCTGGCTGGGCTGAGGAGGATCCAGGAAGGTGGTTCATGAATTGCTATGACACTAGATATTTATTTGTAAAAATCTGTCTCCAAAACAAAAGCAGTGTGGATGGCAGCAGTATGTGTTTTTCACCATTCACCTCTTCTGCTGTGCAAGTCTGGCCCATTCTTAACTGAAAGGAATCCTCTCTAAACTGTGAGAGAGAGAAAAGACAGTCTGTGGTTTTTCTTCCCTTCTGCTGCCTCCGGCAAAGTGTCATTGAAACATGTACCTTGCACTTCAGGGTACACGGCGTGTGTTCATACCAGGTGTGCCATGAAGCCAGTCCATCTCAAGCTGCTAGTCTGGACTCAAACCAGAGATGGAAAGCTGTGTTTTGTGACTGTCAACTTCTCTACTAGGAAATATCCTGGTCTTATTGTTAGCAGGCCTAACATGGATGATAGAGATTTGGAGACCGAGCTTGCTGTCCCTAAGGAGCTTGCCAGTTTGCATTGTGCCCTGTTAACTTCGCTGTGCTGCACTATGGGAATCACCAGTCACCAGGGCTGTCGCTAGCTTAGATCATTTAATGTTTGTAACAGATAGTTTACACCCAGGATATGAGAAATATCTTACAAATTGGGCCAGGATTGCTACTCCTCCCCAAACTTCCTTTCTAAATGCAACTAGAAAATCAAAAATCTTTGGGAATAAAATGGTACCTCTACATTCATGCCTTTTTCTGCTCTTTGTGCTTATATGGTTCTATTATTAAAGACAGTAATTGGGAGGATTGGGTGCAGGCAATAATTGAAAGGGTTTTATGACCCCTTTGCAGTTTTTTCATTCAGCCACTTCTTCCTCATTTAGGTTAAACCCTGAAGGAGAGACAATCCCAGCCAAATCATCCCTGACTGCTGCCATGCCCTTGCTGTTCCTGCAGCGCACCTTGCACATGTGTGCATGTGGGTGTGCACACACGTGCAATGAGAGGGGATTTAAAACTGGTGACAGAGTTTGTGCAACCCTGAGCTGCAGCCCCAGCTTTCAAGTTGCCACAGTATCTGCCAACAGCTGTTTCTAATTGACTCTTACTGTGCATATGTTCCTGTAGTTTATTCCCCCTTTGTTTACACTAAACTGTCGTGTCCTTTAAAGTAAAATAGCTGCATGGGTTGGGTTTTCTTTCCCTCCACTACTCAAATGTTATTGTTTTACTAACACTGTGTTAGAAGGGGTCAGGCAGCACTCATATTTCATATGGTCCAACAAGCCAAAACCTAGCTAAAGTGAGAAATAGATGTCTTTTGCTTTCTTTTGCAGAGAGACAGGAGTATAGTAGACTGAAAAGAAATTAAAATTGAATTACTAGTTGATTTTTGCTGGCAGTTAACAGATTCGCAAGCCTTCCTCCCCATTCTCATCTCTATTTTCATTTAAAAAAAGCTCTATTTCAACTACTTGATAGCAGCAACCTTCAGTTTTCCTGCAGTGGAAGGATGTAATTGTCCTTGTTTAATGGAGTCTGATGGATCCAAAATGAAGCTCTGTCCCATAGGCCAACTGTAAAGATTTGAATAGGCACAAGATCAGTTTATCTCACAGTATTTCCAGTAGGCCATAATTCAACCAGGACATGGAACCATCTGTCTGTGGTGAGTCCAGGTGCCCACCAGATTCAAATCTGTTTTTCTTAATGGTGTTTCCAACATACAGTTATTTCTGTCACACTGGAAATCTGCTGTCCGTCATGAATTTCCTGATGTCTTCAGTTTCCACCAGGCTGAAGATTTACTGTCAGAGTTGTGTGGTCTGGAAGAGTCATCCCAGATCCCTGTGTTTCCCTGCTTTCACCTAGCAGCTGGAAATTTCTCTGATCTCTCTCACCAGTATGGCTTCTCCTTGCCTCCGTTACTTAAGTAATGGCTAGTACTTTTGCTGCTCTAGTGTTTTTGTTGTACCATATCTTTAAATGTTCTGGCATAACATGAAATGGTCCTTGCAGAACATGCCTAAGACATATCACTTACTGTCTTGCTTTGTGAAATGCTCTGGAGAGGTCCAGTTCTATGAGACATGTTACTCAGAAGAAGGCTAAACGTATACTTATGGAACTTTTTTGTGCAAGTTATTTTGCATGAATTCCTGCAAAATCATTATGTCAGTGTTCTTCTGAGATGTGTTTGTTATTCCTGTGGCCCAACTAGTCAGCAGTAACCCTCTCAAGAGGCTGGAAACAGTAGGAGTGCTAGCAAAATGTCATAAAACCAGTAGTAGGCAGCATCTAACTACACAAAAATAGTTTTAAATGTGAATATGACAGTAGATAGATACTAGCAGGCAGCTTTACCAAATGTTTGTGGCTTTTCTGATTGTTGATTCAAACATCTATCAATAAGGGAGAAGAAAAGGGACTTGTGCAGCATTTCTAACCAGAATACTAAACAGACTGAGTATTTCTCTCACATAGCTGTGCCTCCTCAGTGCTTCTAAACCCTTTCAGTTCAAACATTAAGAGGACAAGCTATTCAGCCAATGTCAGTCTCTGTGTACTGCCTCTGCTGTGCCCCCAGTCCTGGTGTGCCTTTCTGCCATGTGACAATACAGTCTTCACCCTTATTTCAAGGTAGATTCCAAGCAGTATGATATTTTGGGGTACAGCTCATATCTTGATACAGAAACAGCTCATTTGACTCAGCAGTTCAGGTCCTCAGTGTGGTGTCTTGAAAAACACTAGGCAATAAACAGTGCCTCCTGGGTTCCTAGAGAGATTTTCTGGTTTTAATTTAAGGTCCATAATAAAAGGCTTTACCTGCAATTCTGAGTATGATAAACCCCAAGGTTAAACTGAGTATGTCAGTTGGTGCCATCCCATCTTTGATCACAACTAGGAACCAGTAGGTAGGGTTGTGATAAAAGATGAACCACTGCCTCATCAATATGTCACTGTAATTTGGGGATTCCCAAGTTTGGCCTTGCTGTGCCCTGCTTAGCTCAGAAAGACGGCCAGCCCAGATCCTTCTTGAGAGTATTTTGTTGCAAAGTAGCTGGGTCCCTCATAAGCTTTTGCTGAAGGAGGAAAAGAAAAGCCTGTTTCTTTATGCACTTGGCAGAATACTTTCACAGTGAAGTGCTGAAAAGGCACTGGTGGATGTTTTTCCCAACATGTTGATATAATGGTGTAAGATGTACCTTGTAAAATGTTCCAACTGTTGTCCCCAAAAGGTTAAGGCACTGTCTTCTTCACTGACAAGATGAGTTGGCAACTGAGATAAGAGGATGTGAAAAGAGTGGCTGCATCTTTCTGAGTGAACATGCAGTTAGACCAGCCCGACACCTGAATGCTTCTTCTGAGAGCAGGGAAAAATCTCCTTTTCCTGCCTTTATGGGGTAGTGACAATGAGTATTCCCAAAACACAGACATTTAACAGCCTGCAACTTGGCAGCTGTACAGAGCCTTAGGAGACCTCAGGAGCTAAGAGAAGGCTTATGTCCCAGTCACAAAGTTTGGGAGTGAATTGACTAGTAGCCTGTGTGAAATGAGTTGTGGAGATGGGGAATTGTGCAGTCAGTAAAAGCTAAGATTTGCATGAGCTGTACAAACTGGCCTTAGGATGCAGCTAAGTATCAGTCAGTGCCTCTCACTGTCACAGCTACTACTGTAGCATCTTTTGGAAGCACTGTAGTTCAGTTCAGTTTGAAGCAGAAAATGGCCTTGATACATGATAATCAGTCCCCTTCTCCAAGGTAAAAGGAAGAGTGGGAGTGTGATCCCTGTAGTATGGGATCTTAATGTAGCTCCAGCAAAACTCTGGATTCTTTGGTAATAGGCAAGCATGCTTCTTTCTCAAAAGCTAAGCAAGATCCAAGGAACAAGCCCATGAAGTAACCTACTTTTTCCTCTGAGGGGGAGATGGTTAATGAGTGACAAGTATTCTGCTTTGATCCATGGGAAGGAGGAATGAAGGGCAGAGGTTACTGTAAGTTAAATCGATGGGTATATTTAAGGAGGAAAAATGAGCAAGCACTGGATGTCTGTAAGGGAAGTTGATGTAAAACTGCAACGTGTCTCCCAGGCATGTTCAGAGTCAGGTGCTGGCTTTCTCCAAGAGGACAAAACAATAAACCATTTGACATCTGCAAGTGATGCTGGTGTTAAATCAGCGGAGGTGTCCTGGGGAGATTAGTGATGAATTACTCTGCAGAGTCAATAGAGATTATTTATGAAGCCGAAGGGGATAGAGGGAGGCAGGGTAAGTACCATATCAGAAGTTATTTGGTACTTGTTGAGCTTTAACACTGCTTGAAGATGACTCAAGCAGTTGGACTTCCATATGCTGCCACCAGATGTATGGGTGAGGGAAGAAGGAGGGAGTATTCTCAGTAAAGATCCTTTTCCTTCCTCATATGACCAGCATCAGGCTGCTGTTGAACAAAAACAGTCAATATCTGCGCTATGAATGAATGTACTGCAGCTGAGGAAAGGGGCACTGTGTTTTCTTCTGGTCACATTTACTTCCTGAGTTCTGATGCCAGGACCTGTGATTGGGTGAAGTGTAAGGCAGAGAGAATACAGCTTGAATCGTATGCTGTTCCGAATTGAGTTGTCTCCAGCAGCTGAAGGAAGAGTGCCTGGATCTGCAAAGCTTGTAAGAAAGTCATTGCAGACTTTCCAATAGATACTGAAATGTAATTTCTGTAGTGTAAATTTTTGGGCCATAATTCCACTTTAATTTGCTGTCTGTCCCATATGAGTTTCAGGCTTTGAGGGATGCCTCTATTCAGTTCTAAACTGAAAGATTTCACACATCTGCTTTAGGTTCCTCTTTAATCAGTTCACCTGTTTCTGCTTAAAGGAGCACATCTGTTTCACATTACTGCTGGCCATCTTTAAGATCTACTGCATGGCTGGGTATCAGTTTTGAAAATACAAGAAGAATCACTTGATTAACAATTCTTTGGCCAGTTATTCAGCTGGTTTTTAAAGCGGGAAAGATCCCTGTTTTGTGCTGTTGATGCTTACAGCTCTTGAAATAGGTCCTGCCCCAGAAGAGGAACAAGCCCACTTTGGAAGAGTAAGATTGTTTTGCTGTAAATCCTTCTGTACTTGTAATTGGATTGGTAATAAACTAGGATGCACACCTGCAGGCACTGTGACCGCGTTACAGGCCTGTAAGTGATGAAGTTAAACTGCTTCTTGGCAGGGGGCTGGCAAGCTTTCTGCTTCTCTCTAGTGTGGCCTAAACCATTCAAGCCAGATGTTTCCCTGCTGATGGCAGGGCACAGAATCATCCAAGAAATCAAAGTGTTTGTATAACTGTCTGTCCTTGGGGCTCTCAACTATTTTTGAACAGAAGATGTTTTCAAGTGTATTTAGTGCTAATGAATGGGAGCAAACGGAGGACCTTGGAGTCTGAAGTCCTTGGGCTCCTGGGCAGAAGAAGATCAGCAATAATATGCACTACAGCTTCTGTTGTGTTGACATCCCTCAAACCTGTATATTTGGTGCTGTTTACTGCATCCCCAAACACACACAGAGGTACTTGCGCTGTCTAATGGGGTGGTCAGTGTAGCAATTGCTCAAGTTATTTGCATGGAAAAAACATGAAACTTGCCCTCATTCTTTTTATCCTCAGTGAAAGTAGCAACACACACACACACCCCCGCCCTGGTGTTTCATGGGTTGGTGTATTGCATGCCCTCTGACAGGCTGTGTGCCTGTGTTACAAGACAGAGCTAATCTGTGGACTCCGGATCCTGGAAAATCTAAAGGTGCTCCCTAAAGGAAAAATAACCAACAAAATGTAGCACTTGAAAATCTGCAGGCACCAAATTGTCTGGGCATGTGTATATGTGTCTGCTAGGGGCGAGGCCCACACCCACCAATATGCTTCTCAGCCCTCATGCGATCACAGGGTTTCATCAGTTCAGGGTCACACAGCCATGGACTTTACAATTCATGATTATTAAAGCCAAAAGAAACTCTTCAGTTTTCTGATTGAGACTGTAGAGCTTTATGCAGAACCCCATGTACTGAGGCTTGTTGTTTTGATCCGGAGTCAAACTGATGACCTAAAGTAAAAAGTTTCCAGCCTTTTCATTGTAAAACAACTTCTATCTCATCCAAGCGTGGCCGATTATGTAGCTTTTCTGGAAATTCAGTAGCTTTCTCTTACTTAGCTGGTGTCATTTGCCCTCTTTGTCAGAAGCAGACAGGATGACCAGCTAGGAACAGAGTGAGAGCAATTAGTTCAGAGGTGTAATGCTTAAAAGCTTTCGAATGTCTGCTAATTCATATTTTAGTTTCCAGCTGTTGGTTATATTGGGTAACATTAAAATGCTTTAAGTTTCTCAGATTTAGTAATATTTCTGCCTGTAAAAAATAAAGCTTGCTCTTTTGCTTTTACCTAGTTCCAAAAATATGATTCTATCCAAATGGCAATAGCAATGTGAAATTTAAACATGGAATTTCTTAGCACTGAAGACAAAAACGTTCTGCCTCGTGCATCAGCCTGTCTCTCATTTATATTTGCATTTTCTCTTTCTGCTGTTAATTAATTATATTGATTGTAGAACGTCCATGGAGACTGCAAACTTCACTCCTCAAATACTTCTTTTCACACTTTCCTGTTTCAGTCACAAAATTGAGATTTTCTTGTGCATAGCCTTTCCTTTATGGTTCATTTGGTCCTCCCCTATTCTCCTGAAATGACTGATGAAGGTGTCATGGGTTGGGGGTGGTGGGATAGAATTTGTCACTTGTGCATTTCTTCATTGACATCTACATGAGAACCACCAAGTTCATTTCATGTAATCTATCAAGCAACCTCTCAATAATCATGAATTCTGACTCTTCCTGCTCTGCCCTGGATTTCAAGTGGAGACCCTCAGAGGTTTTTTTGTTGATTCTGTGTTTTGTTGTAACTGATGGCCCTTACTCATTCCACACAGATGAACAGGAGTAGGTGGGAAGGGGAGTGTAATTTTAATACCTCAGATAATATTTATAAGTTCTTGTTTTCAGAGCTTGTTTCATACTGGATATGAAACATGGATATGTAGATGCTGTCAATTCTTTCTTCCGCTGTGATTGCTGACAGAGTGAACTTACCTAGCACAACCAGTCTTCTTACAAGAAACCCTGTTCCTAGATCTAGAAGGGAAAGATATGTCCCATTATTTGTTACTCTGGGAGACGCTTTAATATTCACAAGCCAGGCTGTTACATGGGCTCACAGTCAGTTACAGGTCACATGGATTTAAGGGGTTTTACTATAGCAAAAGAACTTGATGAGGGAGGTATCTGATATGGGGGAAGTTGGAATCACTTTTGATCTATGAGGACCTGATTGTTCTTAATCACCATGTAATTTCTGATGTGTATTTGATTAGCTGAAGAGCATAAAGATATATGATCTATAAAATCTCTGCCTTTGGAACTGATTTGTTCATCTTACTGAATACTCTAGAACAGCAGCTTCATAGTAGAGCTTCCTATGGTTCTTTTGTGCCTTTTTAGTGCAGCTTTTCAGGCTTCCTACTTTCTGAACTGTGAGTCACTTAAGCTTTGCACTAATGGTACAATGTTGATACTGTTGAAAGGCTGAAGCTGTCTAATGAAGAAATCAGACAAGCAATCTTGAAGATGGATGAACAAGAAGACTTAGCAAAAGATATGCTTGAGCAGGTGAGAAAGATTACAGTCAGATATATCTTACTCTTAAGTCCTTCACTGCCTTTTTTCACCTAAAGTAAGTGGATATATGTACTGGCTCTGCTGGTATGTCTGCAGATCTGAACTTGGCCCTATCATGTCAGTGGAGCTGGACACAGGAGCATGACAAAAGTATTTTTCCCAGTGTTGTCAGATATACCTCCCTCGTGTAACTCTATTTGTATCAGGTTGATTTCATAACAGTTTTCTCTTCTTGATGCAAAATATGCATGATTACAGTTGGTATGAGGTTTCCTTTCACATCTTCTCTTGTAACCTGTGACTTTCCTATAATTTTTCCCATCTCTTCTTTGTACTGCTGATTATTTTTTTGTTGTTTTTCTAGTTTTCATTTTTCTTTTCTTTTTCTTAATCTCCCTTCTCTGCCTGCAGCTTTTCTATTGGGAAATGCCATGAACCAGACCATGTAGGTCAATGGTGAGAGCTGGGACTAGAAAGGATCTCACATTCTAACTAGAATAGTTAGAAAGGGAATCAGTGCCTTCTGTCCCCTGCAGTTGGTTCACTGCGTAGCATGTGAGGGGGAAAAAAATCAATTAAACTGCCACTGCCTGATTTCCCCAATTTATAGAGGGTGAAAGATGATGCTTTGACCAAAGATGTATATAATAAAGTTCCTTAGGAGTGCGCAAAATGTTGTAATTCTGAACTGCCTGACAAATGTGATTCCTTCTTTGTATGCAGTCACAGTATTTAATCGTGTACAAAAAGCTTTTCCATTTTGGAAATTTATAGCCTACTTGTCACGTTATCTGAATGCTCACAGCTGCTCTAGAAGTCACTGCAAACTTCTGATGCTCCACACCTTTGAATATCACATTTTGGGGGAGTGGGATAAAATATTGAGAAGTGGTAAAAAGCAAAGTGCTTGATATGCCTTGTGAGCAGTTTTTGTGGGTGTGCGCTGAGGCTGTGTGCATGGCAATATTTATAACCATTCTAAAGCACAATTACCACCAGATATGTCAAAAATCTGTCAAAGTATGAGCTTTTAAGGTCAGCATATGAATAGCAGCCAGTGTCAGACACATATCCAGTCGCTTGGTAATTGTTTATTGTTCCAGCAGAATAGGGCAGATCCAAGAGAGAGATAGATGAGGCTTTGTGTGTACTCTAGGACAGGCATGATGGGTACTTCACACTGAGTGGGACACATCCTTCTCTTGTTTGCACCAATCTAAACTCCAAATAATGGTGTGGGAATCAAAGTTCTCTCTGTACTTCCCCTTGGGTAAGTTGCAGTAGCACTTGGCCTTTAGGATTTAGAAATGGGAAATTCCCCATAGAATTAAAAATTAATCTAATAGGGTCAGTGAGGGATAAAGACAGAACAGCAATCAAAGGTTTAAAAAAGGTCAGTTTTGTAGCCACAGCTGCACTTTTTTGAAGTTATGGTCACATGGCTGAGTCAACGTAATGCTTCCCCATGGTAGTAGAGAAATCGGAGGGCCCTGTCTCCATCAGGGTTTGTCTGTGCCTCTCTGTCCCTCTCTCCTTTTCCCTGGATCTCTCATCTCAGTGTTTGGTTTGTGTCTGTCACTCTAGCTGCTGAAGTTTGTTCCTGAAAAGAGCGATACCGACTTGTTGGAGGAGCATAAACATGAAATTGAGCGCATGGCCCGGGCGGATCGTTTCCTCTTTGAAATGAGCAGGTCTGTTTGATACATTATGGGAAAGTGCACTGAGGACTTCTTGGAAACAGCTGTAATTGTTATTGAAAATGGATCATCTGGCACTGAGGGGGAATGTGCAAGAGATTGTGGGCCAGCATTATACCCTGCATTTGCCAGAAGCCCACAAATGTTACAAATGTTTCCGTTTATTACACAAACTTTTTATTGACGATAAGCACTCTCCGTGCTGTCATTTAAGGACCAGTCCCCTGATGACAGACAGAAACCTGCCTCCTCTGCCTAAACTTATTCACACAAAAAGGAATTCAGATCCAACTATCAGATGTAGTGTAGCCAGGGGTTAGGATTTCATGTAGAT
>JANHGO010002220.1:0-30890 GCA_024606505.1 Aquila spilogaster
GGTGAGAGGTGCGGGGACTCAGGCCCAGGGACGGCCAGAGGGGAGCAGGGGCCAGGAGGGTTTGCTGCTCAGGGACCAGGGCATCACTGCTGCCAGCCCTGGGGACATGGAGTGACCACAGCCTCTCTCTCTCTCTCCTTTTCAGTTTGTGACACCTTCTGCCCACACTGCAGCACCAGAGAGGGGAGCAGCCTCCTGACCTCAGCTCTCCCCAGCCCACTGCACAGCGCGGGGCCATGGAGGTGCCATTGCCGTGGATCTGCCCCATCTGCGGGCACGAGCGGGACGATGTGGCCTACGTGACCCCCTGTCTCCATCAGCTCTGCTATGGCTGCGCAGTCTGGTGGGCCAAGAAGAAACCAAGCTGCGTTGTATGCGGGCATAAGATCAGGACCATCCGGTACTCGGTGAGGTCGGATGAGGATTACCTCGAGTGTGCCGTCCCACAGCCCGCATCACACTTGGCTTCTGGCCTGCAGGGTGAGCAGAGGCCTGCAGTGCCAGCGTTCGTGGCCCCGGAGAACAACTTCGCTCCTGAGGTCTGGGTTGCCTTTTTCCTTAATCAACCAGACCTCAGACCCCTGCTCCTCTGGCTCGATCAGGAGTTCAGGACTATCTCCAGGAGCATGTGGTGGATGGTCCACTGTAAGCAGAGCATCGTTCTCCTCTGTCTCTGCCTTTACGGGCTGGATGAGGCAGTCCTGCTGCAGAAGCTGCAGCCATACCTGGGGAACCAAACGGAGACCTTTGTGAGGAGGCTCATCAACATCACTGTGGAACTGTATGGCCCAGAACTCCGCCGGCAGCAGGACCGCCAGAACAGCCGTGCTGCTGCTGGGCAGCGAGACAGACCTGCAGCCGCCCCCAGCTCCACCGCTGCCCAGCAGGGGCCACCTGCCGCTGGCCAAGGCCGCTCTGCCAGCCCTGCAGGCCCCAGCACTCAGGAGCTCCCTGCTGACCTCCGTGGGGGTCCCGGGCACCCCACCACCAACGCTGCGCCTTCAGAGGATGAACCGGGACAGGCGGCGGCAGCGGGCCCCTCCACCCAGGGCATGGACCGCCCTCCTCAGGAGCCCCGGCGGCCCCGGAAGAGGAAGGCCAGCAGCAGCCCCCAGGACTCGCTCCCACCCCGCAAGAGGCGGCCCCGACGGCGGCGCTAGGCCGGCACCCCACCACCGGCCAGAACACAGCTCAGGGGGCTGGGAGGCCAACATCTGCCTCTCAGTCTGCTTCCAGAGACAAAGGCGGGCAGCTGCGGTTGCTGTCCCTACCTGTGCCTTGTCCTTGGCATCCTCTCGTACTGCCAGCTCCAGGCCACTAATAAATAAACTTATCTGCAGAGAAGATGCAATCTTTGTCGTTGTTGCTGCGTTTGCTGCTGTTGTTCTATGACAGTAACGAAACCAGATCAACACAGAACACAAAGCACGTCTGATGTGTTCCTTGCCGGAGATTTAGCCCCATTGTATTTCCCAGCTAAGTAATAAGATGACCAGCAGCACCACAACTGGCAAGGAATGCTGTGTGTTGTATTTTGGAAAAGCAAATAGCTGGGGCAAAGGACCGGGAAAATAGAATGTAAAGCATCTGTCGGAGGAACAGCCATCAAGCAGCACCATTCAGCAGCTCTGGCTGAATCCCAATGTGCAGCACATGAAAGCCAAAAATCACTCCCCAGTGGGACACTAACACCCTCGGTGTTTCCCGCTGCCCATAGGGTTTCATGCAGTCCTGCCTGCACCTATTGGCTGGACAGAAGGTGGTTCCCCCAGTCACCTCATGAGGGGAGGCAGATGGACAGTGAAGAATGGCTTTTCCAGCAGTTCCTACAGCTGTGGAATTCAACTCTGACGTGTTTCATCTCTTACATACAGTCTGCTGTCAAAACATTACAAAAATTAAATATTATCTACTGAGCAGCTGTGTCATAATTCAAACCCACACCTCAGCACCCAAAACCTAAGAACATTTTTGCCATTTCCCTGCAGTGTCCCAACAGCTCCTGTCCCAGATGCTCTGTGCGCGTCATCGAGCCACCCTGATGAAGACCAACCTATGTGTACCAGAAAATTAGGACTAAATTACAACTTCCTTAGAAAGCATCTCCATTTATACCGGGGTGATAAATAGAATATTTTTCTTTGAAGGATGAGCCCTGCACATATCCCAATCATATCTGCTGACAACACGATCCTTTTTTTTACCTGTCAGCACCATGAAGGCAGCAGCTCGGGAGCCACCATGCCCTCAGCCTCAGGCACTCGCAGCCCAAGTGTCAGCAAGTTTCTAATCCTGGAGCATTTATTGCTAGGGCTGGGGCAGGAGAAGCGGCACAGCTTGATTCGTTAGCTAACACTTGCTCAGTGCTCTGAAGGCTCCAAAGTGCTGTATAAGGACTAAGAGTTACTACTATTGTTTTTCTGATCTCAGGATGGGTTTTCCTTGCTGGTGGTTAGAAAAACTTTGCCGTGTAATTGAACAAATCCAAACAGGAGTAACAAAGATGCTCAGAGCAGGGACGTGCTGGCATTCTCTCATATGCTTGCATTCCCGAGCCTGCAGGCAGTTAAGAAACCTGCCTGTGAGCAATTAATTTCTCCCTCCCCAGATCTGCGCTGAACCAGAGATCACCTTCTCTGCACATTCCCGGCCTTTTCACGCCACTGTCCAACACAGGAGTACAAATGTAGGTGCCCACTCCTTACACAAATGCCTGCAGCAGAAGAACATATCAAAGCACTCTCAAGGGACAGTTCGCTGTAGTTGCAGCTTCCCAAGCTGTCAGTCAGTTTGATACCTGGTGGCTGAACTGACAAGTTGATGCTTCTCATCTGTTGTATCACACAGCCCGGTACAGAAAAATTGCAAAGGTCCTTCCTAGAGGACACATTGCCGTGCAGATCCATACTCCAATAACCCAGTGATGGGTCTAAATCTAACAAAGAGTAAATGAAGCGTCAGCGAGCAAGCTCTGGTACCCCACCAAAGCAGCGTGGCATCACCACGAGCTGCTGTGCCCTGAGGTCCCCAGGTCTGGCTGCAGCACCATACACGCAGTGTACAGGTGGCAAACAGCCTGAGAAGGGGAAGGATCTCTGTCCCCCACTTACCAGCCCTGATGACTCACAAGTCCATTGTCCAAAAGATTAAACAGAATTGAAAAAACCTGGTAGCACCATCAAAACATACATAGCTGTGGCTCAGACACACAGAGCTCAGAGCGTGCGTGCCGCTCTGACTTCCCAGGGCTGGTAGCAAACACGGGCAGTGTCGCTGGTCACACCCATCTCCTTCAATCTTTGTCCTGCCCGCAGAGTTCAGAGGTAGGTCTGTGCACCCCTAATGCTCGTGGGGACCTGGGCTTCCTTTTCTTCCCACAAAGCTCTCATCTGTGTCCCAGAATGGGACTGCGAATCTCAGAGGCAGCTGCCAGCTTTTGCTGGCTAAAATCTACTTTTCTTTTCTAGCCTTCTTGATGCTCATTTGCCAAATTATGATTCGGTGCTTGAATTTATGTAAAATTTAAATGAGCAGAGCCCAACACACTCCCGTGCTAAAATGCTTCAAGTTAATTCGATCAGACTTCTGGGTACAGAGTCCCAACAGACCAGCACAGATAGACCCAGGCTCATTTATATTCATGTGCTTCAGATGGAAACAAAATGAAAATAGTACTTAGGTCCAGCAGAAGGTGCTTTTGAGGTCTCTTTGCCGAGGCCAACAAAACTGGAATATTTGAAATATTCCCACACCTCCACAGCAGCCTGCTGAGCCCTTGACTGGCTGCAGTGGGGCTCTGGGCTGCTGGCCTAGGAAGTTGCTACACAAAGATAGAAGGCTGCATCCGCACTGCTTCACATCAGGGAAGGTTTCCTGCCTCCGGCCCAGGCCACTCACAGCTCTGTTGTCCTTCTCTGGACATGCTCTGGGGCCTCGATATCTTTCTTGTAGTGAGGGGTCCAGAACTGAGCACAGCACTGAGGTATGGCCTCACCAGGGCTGAGTACAGAGGGATGATCACCTCCTGCTCCTGCTGGCTGCACTACTGCTGACACAAGCCTGTATGCCATTGGCCTTCTTGGCCACCTGGGCACACTGCTGCCTCATGTGCAGCCGAGCGTTGACCAACCCAACCCAAATCCTTTTCCTCCATGCAGCTTTCCAGCCACTACATGCGGCCATTTGGATATTTCATGTTTTCTTTCAGGGAGAGTTTTTATGCTCTTTAATGGCTTTCATTTTATGACCTATTAAAAATCCAAGCATAATATTAAATAGATCAAAATCCAATCGATTTTTTTTTTTATTTTCTATACATATTAAAAAGCCTTTTAGCTTAGCCAAAGCTACCTTGGAAGGGATCAGATTTAATTTCAGGGGAAACATCAGCATTCCACATTATGTTCCCGTTTGGAAAGGAAAGCTTGTTTAATTAGCCAAGGTCTCTCAGTTAAGTGGAGCTGTGTGTTCCCAGTAGCTTGGAGCTATTGGCAATATGCTGTTAGGTGATAAGGGGGTCCAGAAAGTCTTGGGAAAGGCTGAGGAACGAAGTGAGACTTATAGGACCACGATTGCCTTAAGCAAAGCCCTTGTTCCAGGTGTTATTTTGGGCCTAGAGCAGTTCAGACTTTGCCAATGCAAACTGCTCACTTGGGACATGCTTCTCAGTGGGGTTGGGAAAGTAGAGGGGATCCCACAGGCTGGGACCCCCACTCTGCCTCTTTTACTTCCCCAATAAACCCCATTCCCTATCTATTTCAGGGCTGGTATCACTCTGAGCACTGCAGGAAGTGCTTGAGACACAAGAGGGCAGGCATAGGCTGTGCAATGAGATGGGGTCATGCTCTGTTCCCTGTGTCCCTTGTCACCCTGTTCCTGCTGCCCCCTCCGTCACCACATCTCTGTGGTCCCAACTCCCCTTGCCATCCCTCCCAAGCTGTGTCTCCAACCCTGATGGTGTCTCCCCCATGCACAGGCCCAGGTGGGATCAGAGCTGCCTTTCCCAGCCCTGGGGACACCCTGGCCACTGTGGTGACAACTAGACTGCAGGCTGTCTGCATGGCACTACTGGGCAGCATTTGTCTCCTTTCTCCATCTCCAGCCCCAGTACAGAAAGCCATGAGCAGTGCTGGTGCTATGCAGCACTGCTGGGCATGATGCTTCCTCCTCCAGACTGCACCCGCAGCATTCTACACAGTTAAGTAGTAGAAGGCAGCAGATGGTATATGGTAGGAATTACAGAAAACAGCATTGTAAAGGCAGTGTGCTTGGTGAATAAACGAAAGCATTAATACATCAGGCCAAACAGCACATGCAGTGGGAGAGGAGACAGATTTGGAGCCGGAATGGTGATGGGTGGGAAAGGAGCCTATTCCTGCCAGGCAGTTTTGGTGGTGGTGGTGGGGGGGGGGGCAGGAATGGCTTTATCTCTGCTCTGGTGAGGTGCTGAGTGCAGGAGGAGGCAGCTCTGGAGCTGCAACCACTCTGCCCTGAGCTGCTTTCATTCTGGTTCACACCTTGTTTGGCTCTGCTCAGTGCTGTCTGCCTCATCTGGAAAGCATAGGACAAGATGCAGGAGCCTTCTAAGGTGTCAGAGTACCAGCACTTGGAGACCAAGTGATGTCTTCAGCTCATGGGTGCAGTGCAGACTGTCTGGGTGACTGCTCACACGTCCTTTGGCCTCTCTTTGTCTCAGTTTCCCTGTTGTAGAATGGAGCAGTACTGTGTGGCCATATAGCAGTGCTGGGTTGAGTAGTTCAGCCTGAGAGATATTCCCATAGGATGCTGTAGGCTGGATGGCACAACTGGATAACAGCACAAGATAAAAACCAGGCTTACTATGCCCAAGATAATCTTTGGGTCTGTTCTCGAGGTAACTTCACAGGAGGCTGATAGTCTCTGGGCATCACACCACAGATTGTGACAGCCTGTGGCTGTTCCTTGAGCCTCTGCTCTCAGCTGGCTGTCACATCCATGGTGCCACCATGGCCCCAGGGACCCTCACCTGCCATAGTGCTCTACGGTAACAGAAAGTATTTTTTTCCTTCTGCATCTGAGATAAAACAGATGAAAATACTGCTGTGCACAGTGTCAATGTGGAGGGGAGCTACTCCTGACCCTTCTCAGACCCAGGGCTACACCTTGCTCATTCCCACCTCCTGCAGCATGCGCTAAGGATGCTGTCACATCTGGAGGCTTCGGTGTACAGGATTTTGCAGCACCTCTTGGCGAGGAAACCTTTCCCAGTTTACCTCCCCAACATCCCCACTCCTCCAAACCTCCCGTCTGAATGCGCAGCTGGGAGCACCTTCCCTGAACGCATCCGTCGCAGCTGCCTTCCAGCGGCACCGAACATCTGGCGGTGCTGCTCTCGCCCGCCGCGGGGCTCGGATCGATGCGTGACTCACGGCTCTCGGTGCTTCGCCTGCCGGAGTCCTGAAGTGCAGGGAGGCTGAGACAGAGAGAAGGAAGGAGAGACGCTGCAGCCCCTCTCCCCGGCTACCTCTCCTGCTCCATCCTTTGCTGTCTGATTTGTTTTGTTCCTGAGCTGCTTGCATGGGAGAGAGGCTTCATGCTATTGCTTTCTATGCATGGATGTGCATGCATAGAGCTGAGAAGCTTTTTTTTCCCCCTTCTCATTTTTTTTATCCTTTTCCCCCCCTTCCTTTTTTCTCCCTTACTTCTCTTGCATTTTCCTGCTGGATTAGCTGCTCAGCTTTTCCCTGAGAGAAACTCTTGCAAAATAACACCGGTGGGGTTTTGGGGTGGGGGCTATTTCCTAGAGCCCTGCCCAATCCGGCAGGGTGGGGAGGAGAAGAGATACCCAAATCCAGCAGCACCTTTGGAGCACGGGAAGGATGAGTCTGGAAGCCCCGCCGCCAGCCATCAGCTCTGGGTAGCAGCATCCTTGGCTTCACGCACTAGTTAACAGGCTGTGAGCTGCTCCGCTTGTTTTAAGCTCTCCCTCTCGCTCTCGCTTAATCTCATCTCGCTCAGCCTGTGTGTGTGTGTGTGTGTGTGTGTGTGTGTGAGAGTGCATGTGTGCGTGTGTAGGGGGAGGACTTTATTTCCATTGGCTCAGCTTTCGCTTCCCACCCACATCTCTTCCACATCACCTTGGTGTCTCCCTAAATAAAACCAGCCCTTCTTATCACACCGAGGAAATCAAGAGCTGGAGTTTGAATGGATGTTTGTATAAATATTTACCCCTACGAAGCTATTGCTGCGCTGGTGGGATAAGCTCGTGGCAGCTGGTCTGAGACTCGTCTTCTCTCTCTCTCCCCTAAAAGGCTCTAATTACTTTCCAGAGGGGAGGGGAGGGATCCCAGTTCCGGCTACAGCCTGACCCAAAAAGCAGTGCCAGGATTTCACCAGCAACTCCCAATGGATCTGAAGGACAGCACCAGCGAGGGCAGCATGGGGAGCCTGCAGCCTTCCAGCATCCAGATTTTTGCCAACACCTCCACGCTCCACGGGATCCGTCATGTCTTTGTCTATGGGCCAGTGACCATCCGGCGCCTGCTCTGGACCTTGGCCTTCGTGGGCTCTCTGGGACTCCTCCTGGTGGAGAGCTCGGACCGGGTGGCTTTCTACTTCTCCTACCAGCACGTCACCAAAGTGGATGAGGTCGTGGCGAACAGCCTGGTGTTCCCTGCTGTCACCATCTGTAACCTCAATGAGTTCCGCTTTTCCCGGCTGACCACCAATGACTTGTACCATGCTGGGGAGCTGCTGGCTCTGCTCGACGTCAATCTGCAGATTCCCAATCCTCATCTGGCTGACCCAGCTGTCTTGGCCATCCTCCAAGAGAAGGCCAACTTTAAGCAGTATAAACCTAAAGTTTTCAACATGCAGGAGTTCCTGGCACGGGTTGGCCACGACCTGAAGGATATGATGCTGTACTGCAAATTCAAAGGCCAAGAGTGCAACCATGAGGACTTCAGAACTGTGAGTATGAGCTGATGCTCTGCTTTTCTCTGCTCCGGGCATTTGGATGGCGGTGGTGCAGGACCAGGATAGCCCTGGTTGTCACTGTGCTGCCTGGGCATGGTGTGACGAGCACGGGTTGTGGCACGGCTGAGGAGGAGCAGGCAGCCTGTTGAGTTTAAGTTTGCTTGCTGGAGCCCTTCCTGTGCTACTTCCCAGCGTGGTGTGGGGTGACGTGGGGGCTGAGCAAGGGGCTGGCAGTGGGTCCAGCACCCATCCTGCATGAGGCTCCTGGAGGGTGCTTGCCGTCAGACCAAGCTGTGCAATGGAGGGGACCTGGGGGTCTTTTGCTACGGTCAGTGAATTTTAGCCAGCTGAAGGAAGTAGACAGGGCTGGGGAAAGGCCAGTGCAAAGGCACGCATTTGGGGATGGTCTGAGCAATGTCCATCAGTCGGTTGTATCTCCCCCGGTGTCTGTAGCCTTGATGATATTGTGGCTTCCAATCAAACAGAAGGGAGATTTTTCTGCTTGTTTCTGGTGGTTGTGGCTCATAAATCCTAGTTTGCTGTGCAATGTGGTCAGCAGTTGGGTTTCTTCATGGTATTGTGTTTGAGGAAAGGAGAAAAATAAATATAGAAGAAGGAAAGAAATCAGGCTGTGTTCTGACGCTGGCAGGGAGCAGGAGCGAGCTGGGCAGCCTGAGGATCTTGCAGGAGCAGACACTGCTCAGCTCATGGCTCCTGGCTGCCACCCCGATGGCAGCTCGGCTGGCAGACAGTGTCAGCCTTAAATAGAATCAAAAAGTAGATTGTTGGAAGAGGGGATGGCACCCGTGCGCTGCTGGGTGACAAAGGGCTGCAAAGGGGCTAGTGGCTGGAGTGCTGCAGAGCTGTGGGCACATGGGTTGGTACGGGGCTAAGCTGCACTTTGCTCTCAGGCCATTCCAGCACATCTCTTCCCACCAGTCTGCCACCAGTTTGCCCTGGTTTGGGGGCTCAGCAGCCCTGCAGTCAGCCACGCCGACAGCTCCCAGGCAGCTGTCTGTCTGGGAGCAGTGCTGCTCGTTCTGCAGATAGGCTGGGGCTGAAGCAGACGTCGTGACAGTTTGGTTTGCCAGCAGGATTTGGATCTGTTTTTAGGGGTATTTTGTGCCTCTGCTGCTTGTGGGTCTCCCAGCAAATGGGTCCAACTGACTCGTGCCCCATTACCTGGACTGTGCTCTCATTAAATGTCTAAGCAGGAAGGTTGCATTTCATGTCAGTTGTTGCCTATGCCTGTTTTGGACTGGATACCAAGCAGACCGCTCCTTTCCTTCTGCTCTGTGGGCAGACCTGAGCAGAGGCTGTTGTAAGTTTTAGGAACATATGAAGAAAGTCGCTAGGGGAAGAGAGAACTAAAGCAGAACCATGTGTGAGGAAGTATGGAGACTGGGATAGAAAGGGAGACAAAGATGCTAAAATCCAGAGAGAAAGATGGGCTTGCCAATAATGCAATAATCACCTGTGAAAAGCAAAAGCACCAAAGGCAGATTGGCATGTTCAAAACACCTGCAGGACTCAAAACAGCAGCTCTTGCTGTCAGGTGAGAGGGGAGCTCTGGGCAGCCTCCCTGGGACATGGGGCTGTCCTCTCCATGGAATCTTTTTCTATAGAGTTTCTAGGAAAGCAAAATTTTCCCTGACTGCTAAATAAATCCTTGTTCTTCTAAATCAGGTTGGGGCCAGCTAGACACAGATAGGGTACTACAGGCTGACAGCACTTCTCCTTGGCAAACACTGTAGAGATTCAGAAATGGGGCAGTGAAATGCTTCAGTCAGTTATGCAAAGCAGATGCAGGTGATCCAGGAGACAACATCTTCCCAGTGCTGCCTTCTGCACCTGACACATAGAACTGCATCAGAAAAGGTGCTAGAGACACAGGAGGGTGTTTCAGTGTCACCAACTCCAGGCAGTCCCTCAGGATACAGAAATCTGGGCAGCAGAACTCAAAAGGGACTCAGAAGCTTTGTTTTCCTTCCAGACTTTACCTCTAGAGACAAAAGGCAGCTTAAAGTGCCTGCTTAAATGCTGAGTAGGTCTTTCCATGGGGAACATGCTGTAAAGGTCTCTGAGCTGCCTCCAGGCAGAATCAGAACCTGCAGTTCTGGAGGAATGTTGTGTTTAATCATCAGCGACCTGTTGCAGCTTTGCACACAGGCTCAGTGACAGCCCATCCATTCTGCTGCATTACCAGCTGGAAAAAGAGAAGCGTTGTCATTGAAAACTGATTTCTTTCTTCTTGGGAAGCAGAGGTGTAAATCCCAGAGCAGTTCTGTAATGCGTCACCCTGATGAAGAATTCCAGTTCTCTCTGTACTCCTCGCTTTTGTGCACCTGGGAGCAGTTTTGCAGTAGAAAGCTGCATCAGTGCAGTAAGATGCAATAAGATGCTGAAGAAGGTTGTGCAGCTGTCCCTTGGGGGTAATGTGTGTGTTGTGTGCAGTTGCAGCCCCTGAATAAAGCTGCTTGCACCATGTGGGAAAGCAGCAGCAGGCAGGGCAGTGTCCTGACACACTGAACACTTGACTATACCTTCCCTTCTCCTCCTCCTCCACTCCTCTTTGCTTTATTAACAGGATTTAACTGTGCTTCCTTGCACTCCATGTTCCTTCTCCCTGGGATAATGTTCCCGTATTATGGTCCCTAAGCTTTTCTGCAGGGATTCATCCAAAGGAAACAACAAAGACTGAGCAGAATATGTGCTGATTCCTCAGCTGGCCTTGCAATGCTCTGAGCAGCAGATAAGATAATGCCGACCTCTGCTGTAGGCGAGGTAATGAAGAATAGAAAATTGGCAGAACACGCTTTAGCAAACCCATTCCTTTAGAGTATTTGGAGGAGGGAAACCTGATAACAGCAGCCGAGGAAATCCTCTCCTTTTTTGTGCATCACTCCTCCCAGGAGGTCCTGGTTGAAAACGACCTCACAGATGGCATCTTTCTGGAGGAGCTGCACTCCTGCTGCTCAACATGACAGTAAGGTCTTCCCATCCTACGACTGCTGAGCATGGAAAAGCTGTGGCTTGTCAGCCCTAAATACACTGCTGTGGTTTTCTGGGTATCTCTATGGGTGTGCTGGAGCAAAGCTCCTCCCTGAGCCTGGAGCCATGGCTCATGGTACTCGGTTGCTCCAGAATAAATGAACAGAGCAGGGGCAAGGGCCTTGCAGGAGGTTTTTGTGTGTGGCACAGTAAATACATGGAGTAAGTCTGCAAGAATCATCTCACCCTATCAGACAAATGGAGAATGACTGATGGGTGATGTGGGTGTAGAGACCTACAATATAAGCAAAATAGGAATGGGATATCAGAGTCCCACCTTGCTGAGAAAAGTAACCCCAGCAGCCAAGCCCTGGCTGACATATTCAAGGTGTGGCAGTGGGTGCACATTCTGTTGTCATGTCATTTGTTAACTGGGATGTGTTGCGTGTTCTTCCCCATATAACCAGTTCATTTCTGAGGTAACGCAATAACTTAGCTGGTGCCTGCTCTGCTTTCATTGCTGGATGTCTATTTTCAGTGGCTGTGACAATCAAAGGATATAACTCATTTATTTTCAATACACATTTTTGTTGATAGACAATGTCCACATAATGGAGAGCATCTCATGTGAATATTTCTATTTTGAGACACAAGTTTCCATCGATCTATCTGTCTTTACCCATGCATATATTTTCCGCCATTCTTTCTAGTGTGCCCAAGAGGCCACTATTTAGTAAATAGCTTTTGCTTCTTGGACTGATTAGTCCATTCTCATCCCTGATTATACAACTTCCACTTTCCTCCGAAAAATAAGAAGTAATAATCATGATGCTGGCTGCTGGATTCAGAAACATACGACCTCTATGTCACCATTTTTCTGGAACTCGTGACATTTTTCAAAGTTTGCCTCAGAACCTGTGAAATATACCGTAATGGGATCTGCCATTTCATGATAACTTTCACACAAATAGGTTCATAGACGGTGTTCTATTGTTTCCTTGCTGTCTGTAGTGGATGAAGGGTAAAATCATGGGAAGCATTCAAATACGTCTGTGCTCTTTCTACGTGAACCAGACTTTAACCTAAAACTCTAAGTGGAGGAACATATGAAAAACAATCCAACACAAACCCATAAAAATAATACCCAAAAAGGACCACCACCAATGGAAAAACGCATGCACACACAAAAAACAAAACATGGTTTCCATTTGGAGAGGCAAAATTGGAGCCACATAGCTTGTCCTGACCTACATCCATACACCTCATGCAAGTCTTCCTTCAAGACTTCCTGACAAATAGAATCATAGAATCATGAAGGTTGGAAACGACCTCTGAGATGGCCAAGTCCGACCCCAACCCATGACCGCGTCCCTCAGTGCCACATCTCTACTTTCCTTGAACACCTTCAGGGACAGTGACTCCATCACCCCTCTGGGCAGCCTGTGCCAATGCATCACCACTCTTCCAGAGAAGAAATGTTCCCTAATATCCAACCTGAGCAGAATAATAAGCAATTTCTCAGATATTCCCTTTTGCAGAGTCTTTGTGCTTATTTGACCAAGAGCAGTGATGCTATGCTAAGAAGCATGACGTGGTGCTGTGAAAGCATGCTGTGTGCTTATTCCAAATGCTCCTAGCAAGGTGCTGGTGGGTATGGTTCAGTGTCTGCAGTCCCCATTGAAGGCAATGGGCACAAATTGAAACTGGTGATCATGAGCTGAGGCAGGAGAAGGTCTCACTTGAATAGAAGAGAAAACAGATCTGTCTTCAGCATGGGGCTGGGTGGCCTCTTGAGGTACCTTACAACCTGAATTATTTCACACATATACTTACATATATATTATAATATGTAATGTATTTCAATAACTCTTTCAACTGCATACAGTGTTCAAAAGAAGTATCAAGTCTTTTGTATAATTCCATTCATCTTTCCTTTAGGATTGATGGGATACCTTATGTGGCTTTCCATAGGAAGGGCTCTTTGGGAAAACACATCCATGGAAAGCTTTCCTGGCTGAAAGCAGACACAACTCTGTGAGAGCTGGCAATGGGCACACAGGTCCTCCTTGGTTTCACAGGGAGGAAGACACGAAATGTGGCTATATTTGCAGGTTGCAAAAACCAGCAGATGTTTTGCCACCTGCATCTACTGAGAGATTGAAAAAAAAAAACCACAACAACCCTAAATGTATTTCCTGTATTGAGGGATGAGAATAACCTGAAAAGTCTTCTAAAGCTCTTTGGGATTTCCGCACTTGCAAGTAGCTGTGAGTAAACCTCTAAAGGCTCACAAACTCAACAACTAGTGTGGGAAATGAGCTAGATGAGGTGGACAGAGCTGCCTCCATCTGCCAGGGATCAATCAATGAGTCCAGCAGCAGAAAGAAAGATTGCCCCTAGGAGGTGAAAGAGACTGCATCATTTAAACAGATTGACACCAGTGTGCTCAGAGCCCATCAAGAAACAATTTTTATCCAACCATGAATATTATAACTGAAGCACATTCAAAAAAAAAAAAAAAAAAAAGAAAGCTGAATTGTTTTGATCATTTGTTGTTGTCGTTGCTGTTGAGGAAAGGATTTATCCTGTGTGTTAAGCCAGGGAGCGTGAAGGGAAGAAGTGAGTAGTAATGGAAAATGCATGTGTATTTGCCAAGGGTGGGACAGATGAAAGGTTTAATCTGCACTTGGTTACATTTCCAGAGAGGAGCCCAATGCAGAGGGACTTGGCCCACAGGAGCGTTTTCACTTACAACAGAAGTTGCTCATTTACTGCTCCGATCACATGAGAGAGTTCTGCACAGAGATTTCCTTCCTCCTCCACAGCTGCTCAGAGAAATTTGAAAAGAACATCAGAAGTGAAAAAGGCTGAGTCAGACTCAACCTACTCACCAAGTTCTTCTACAGATCAGTTGGTTCTGAGCACAAGAAGACTCCAAGCAGAGTAAGCTTCATGGCCAGCCCTTGGGCTTTCCCAGCAGTCAGCCAGGAGGTGCTCAGATCCCACTTCTAGGCTTTGTCAAGAGACAGAGTGTCCAGTGGGAAACTGGTAGGTCTGAGTCTGTCCATATTGCACATCTGGGAAGAAAAAAGAATAAAAATAAGCAATTGAAGGTCATGAATTTCAGTAGGATGAATTTTTAGGTGCTTTTCATAAATTTAAATCTTCATAATGTAGTTTCAAGGATATTAAAGACTTGGAAATATGAATGAAAGTAATAGGAAGGTAGGTATGAAATTAGAATCATTAAAGATGTGTTTGTCTTTTCAAAGCTTTTCAAATGATTGGGGGAAGAAAACCAAAACTTAGACACTGTCTTTTTTCATGTTTCATCCTGTTGCTCTCTCCGGGCTTTCTTAAATCCCACTCCCATGGCAGAGGACAGTCATGCAGGGACTTCACCAGACAGCTGAATCCCACAGAAGAGATCCAAACTGTTTGAGAGCCTGAACGTTTAAGGGAAATTAATCTTGGTCCAGGAGATGAGAATAAATAAACTCAAGCAAATGCTCTCTGGTGACTTAGCTGCATGTACTGTGAGCAGCATAATTTAAGAGCTCCAATTTCAGCCAGTGTAAAGAATGTCTTACTTTTCCAGCTCAGGTAGATAAAGATGAGCTGAAACTCTGGTATAGCACAGGAGCAAATAATTGTCAATCATCGGGATAACTCAATGGCAGGCAAGAAAACATCTTTACAGCATGCCATGGCTCAACAGTAAGGGCTAAATCCACTCAGTTGCAGAAGAGAACTAATGACCAATGGGAAGAATTAATGCAAGCTTAACCCTTAAGCCACTGAATTTTTCAAGATGATGCTCTACTGCTCCCTAGCACCAAAGTAGATGGGATATGTAGAGCAGCCCATTAAGCCTCTGTATTTCTTCCACTGCCACCTGCTGTGCTCCGGGAGAGCAGCATGTGTGATCCATCTTTGCCGACCATGCATGAAATAGCAGTGTTTGCAGCACTGTGAGCTCATCAGCAGTTTTCCAGTGATGGAGAAACCTGTGACAGCTGAACAAGCATATCTGGCTTCAGTTCGACCTCAAATGGGGGATAGCATTGTGCTTGGGGAGGTGGGAGGGACTCTAGGCCATCTGGAAAGTGATGATTTACTTGAGGAAGTCTTGCATTAGAACAGAACTTAGCTATCAAGCTTCTTTTTTTTTTTCTGTGAAAATATGAAACAGAAATGTTATAGTGAAGTTTGCTGAGAACTGCAGTTCCAGCTCATCATCCCTTAGACACGCTGGTTGGACTGCATCTCCTAGAACAAAACAAAGCCTCCTCTTTTGCTAGGGAGCTGGTGACTGGTTACAGCAGTTGTACAGTCTTGATGTATTAATTCGTTTTCTTTGAAGCACTTCATATCTGGGGATTTTTCCTTTTTACACTGAAAAGGTATCAGACCTTTCCAGCAAAGCCTTTTGTGAAAGCTGCTACCAAGCTTGCCTCTCCAGCAATACTCCCATCAAAACCAATCTTAATGTAAAACGTGGAGTCAGTTTTCACAAGCAGCATGGCCAGAGCAGCTCGTCCTCGTTAGGAGAAGGAGTTGTTGTGCCAGATGTTAAACTTCACATTTGTTGATTGAATAACATTTTTCTTGTACTCCACCCTGGTAATGAATCTCACTGCCACCATGCCTTCTACAGATGCTTCAGGAACACTCTAAGTGGCCATTAACTAATGCTAAATTATGATGGAACATCTCCTGGAATACATGTGACATCCACATGAATAACAAATGAATTCATTCCTGTCAAGGCAATGACAACGGATTGCAGCTGAATTAACATGAGTGCCGGTTGCTGCTCTATACCAACTGCAGCGAGTTCCTTGTAGGGTGCATGTAATTACAGGGACACACGCGATGTGACGCGGAGGGATACCATCAGTGTGAAGATGTAGCACCATGGACAGCTATACCGTCAAACCAATCCAACTTGTGTTGAACCCGAGCGGAGTTTGCTTCCTAAGGGTATTAGTGAGAGTGAGGTTGGTGCAATGAAAACCAAATTCAGATCAGAAGCCAGCACAGGGTTTTGAAACAGGCTGACAAGCCTGGAGTTGGTTTTGCTATCTCCTAACAAACTTTTGATTAGAAAATGCTCTCTGAATTAAAAAAAACCACTTGCTTTCCTGACGTTGCGCTGACTGGAATGAGATTTCCCAGGAGAAAAATGAAAGCATTTGTCATAAAGCATTTCTATTTTCCATGAAAATAATTAAAAAATTATATGCCAGAGCAAAACCAAATCTTGAAAGCTTGGGATGCTTCATTAAATGAGTGTTCTGATTTTCAGCTAGTTCTGAATTAAGGGGTGGAAAAAGTTCCCCCCAGTGAGGGATTTGTCACCACTTGGAGTCTCTACATCTTACACTTATAGACCTGGGGCAAACCAGGGTCTATTTTAAATAAGGTTTGGGGCAAAATCCGGTATCACCTGGTATTAGCAAAAGCTTACATCCACCTTTCCCTGAAGAAGGGGATTTCATACAGTATGTTCAAATGAGCCCCCTGTTTCAATGCAGGATGCCTTCTGATAGACCATCCTCTGAGCTCTCTGGAGATGGCTCACCTGCAGCCTTATTTCCTGATAGGAGAAGCCTTCAAACAATTGAAAACTGGCTAATTTTGCCTCTGTTTGAAAGACCCAGGTAATTCTCAGAGACGTTAGATTTCTATGAGTTTCATGAAAACTGGCAGCTGAGAGAGACCCAAACTCACGTCCACTGAGGAAAATCAGGGCCACCGATGACATTATGCATTTCGTCTGACAGCAACCAGCTGTCCAACAAGCATATGTGCCCCACTTTCTCCAAAAGCAGCCTGGTAATGACAAGACAGCTTACACTTCTGTGACAGTACAGACAGCGAAACGAACTAAAAAATTAGTATACATAGGTCTGTGCTACCCGTGGGACAAAGAGAAACAACCTAGGGGTAGATGTGTGAAGGTTGGTACATGGATGAGGATGTTAGCTGCTCCTGGATTACTCTGATTTTCTTGGTGGGAGTCCATAGGGGCAGAGCAGGGAGAAGTTAGAAAACAAAATACCAGCATCCTTTGGAAAACAGGCTTCATTAATGCCTCTGTTTCAAAGACAATGGGCTCGGTTTTTTTCCACAAGTTATGTAAAGCACTCATTCCTCCCTGGAATTTACAATAAGAATAGCAGAGGTCAGCATCCTTGCAGCATCCCAGCTTCTCATGCTAGCACCTCACTGATGAGATTTAGTGGGTTCGGGATGTGTTTCTGCATAAAGCCCTGAGTGTGCTACAAAGGCAGATACACCAGCAGCTGCATGTTTGTTGAGACACTCTTCTGCTGAAGTGTGGGTAATTGAACATGCACACACGTGTGTCTACCTATATACTCATGGACTGACTAGCAGGGCTGCTGCTGCAGTTCCTGCTGGGAGCACCAGTCCTGCACCCTCATTTTTAACCCCCATGTTGCCCAGAAAGTCAGCAAAACTTGTATTGGTTTATTATTGTAACATGGCATTGCATGGCTTATAGTGCTATATACACAATATGAGCTATATAGGGAGGACTGGGGGTAGATCAGAGCCTCGTGGTTTTGGAAGCTTTATGCGCTAGATGCTCACACCCTGGTTCCTCAGAAAGAATGTGGAAGAGGGAGTGGAATAGTGGAGGTATCCTTTTGTTTTTAAGTTGAGGCCCAGACAGATTCTGATTCCTCCTTCCCAAGCTTAAGAAAAGACATGGAGAGTGTGGGTTTAAACATTCTTTTGCAGGGCTCTGCAATTCTGATTAGTCCTTCACCATTCTGGCATGACTTCTTTTGCACTTTCAGTCTCATGGCTCTCCCAAAGAGATGGGAAAAGGCAAAGAGCTCTGCTCAGAGCCCTCCAGCCTTACTTTACCATGGCTTCTTTTCCACCCTACGTACATGGTTTTCTCTTCAACACCCTGCTTACCACACGGTCTCATTGCACCCACGGTGCTTAGCTCTTGGGCTCCAACCTGAAGTGAGCTAGCAGCTAACGGTACGAAGCATGGGCACTGATGTATTGCTCTGCAGCATGCACAGATGGGATGGATGAGAGTTGTCCTGCATGGCTTCTCCTAGGGACCAGAGCACCACCACGGGCAGGATACATAGGACCAGCCCAGTTCTAAGCCTCCGTAATTTGGTGTCAGCACAGCATTCAGATTGACAATAACGTTTGTCAGCTCCTTGGGGCAAGGACTGTCTTCCTGGTTTATGTTTATTATTAAGCATTTATTTCTAATATTGATTAAAATTTAAGTATGGAGGGGATTTGTTTTAGCTTGCCTCAGAGAATGGCGTGGGTTGTGATTTTGTGCAGAGACAGAAGAATATCTATCACTCCCATTTGGAAGGTATTAAAACCAAATGCATTTTTTCTCCAAATGTCATCACTCAAAAACCATTTTGAAAGCCTGGCTTGCTATATTTGCAAGTCAGGTACGCAGTGTACCTGAGCATCCACAGCTATTCCCAGCTCTGCAAACCCCAGATAGCTTCTGCAAGCGCCTGCAGGCTAAACAGCATCCCTAAGTAAAACGCCGCCTCCCTTCCATTTTGGAAAGCTGTTAAACGTGGAGGGGTATTTCTGAGCCTAAAATTATGCCTCCATTTAGTGTGCTGTTGGCTGTTTGTTGGTACAATTAATTGCAGCGTATTTTCCTCCCATGTTTCTAAGCAATCTGTAATGGTCTCCCCTTGCAGGGGGTTAAAGCACAGCGCAGGTAAATTCATGTGGCAAACTATTTCTAGAGCTCAAGCAAGGACAATTTAGTTATCAGGGATAGGGAAATGAGGTCTACACTTATTTTGTTGCAAATCAGATAGGTATTTACACAGGTCCCACTTGCAACATAATCAAAGAAGCTGGGGAAGAAGTGTCAGTGAATTGTTAGCACTGTTACTGTTTGTCCTTTTGGCTTGTGTATTCTGGTCCTCTTGTGTTTTTCTGTATCAGGAGGATAACTGTCTGAATCGGGTATGTTCTTGTAATCACGCTTGTCCTCCAAAAAAGGCTCTCACACACCTGTTTCATCCACATCATCTTTGGGAAGAAAACCTCTAGCCCGCCCCTCCTCTCAGCTGTATGCCCAAGCAGTTCCATCTCACTGCAGCAGCTCTTGGTCCCACTTAGAAACATAGAATAGAACATCCCAAGTCGGAAGGGACTCGGTGTACAGGTCCTGGGCTGAACCCAAACAGAAAATGTGGATTCCTCCTCTTCACTCAATAAAAACAAGACTCAGTGCAGCAGCATCCATATCAAGCCTTTTCTTCAGCTACCACATGTTCCTGGGATGCAGGAACATTACCTCAAATGCAGCACCACATGAATGCACCTAGACTGCTTTTGGATTCCAGGTTCTTCTCTTTCTGTGCCAGTTCATTCTGGGGTCTGTGCAAACCGTATCGCATCGTGCAGCACAGGTGGCCATAGAAAAGCAAGAGCAGGAGTGTGTCTGATAGTAACAGCTCTCAGTGTTATTCTCCCAACCCTGAGGCCAGCTGCTGCTCTCCTGCCTGTGTGATCCCTCGTTAGGAATACACAATTATCCTTCTGCTTCTTGAAAATACTGGGGTTTAGTAAGTAGATAATTTATTTACGCTTCTTCAAAACCCTGCCCCAATGCGGAAACAAGTATTTCTTTCCTCTAAGGAAACCATCTCTTTGCCTTTTCACTTTGAGCTCCATCGTGGATGTTGCCATGCAATGGCAACGTTGTGGGAAAGGAGGTTAAGTGCTGAGGTTAAAACAGGTTCAAGCATAATCCAGAGTGCTCTTGGCAAAGACTGAAGTGCTGCCAGGATTCATTGCCCGCCTGCTTAAAGTGCTGGAGTGTCTCACTATTGTTTTTATCTTTGTGAGAGATGCAAAAGTCAAAGAGAAATACCACATTTTTCCCCCCTTAACCCACGTTCAATGGGGAACAACAACATTTAAGACCTCAGAGTGAGTAGCAAAAGGTTTTCTCTGCAAAAACTGAGCATTGCTCCATGAGCCACGTGGGGCTCAGACTCAGCTATTGGCTACGGGGGTACATACCTCCATGGAAGCATTTTGGAGTTTTCACAGAAACACTGTCTGCCTCTAAGTCAACTGGTGGCTCCGAGGAGCCCCAGCTACACTATTCTGTTGTTAATCCTACTCGCCTTTCTTCCAGCCTCCCTCCCAATGGGATCGCAGCCCCAATTTCAGCATTGAGTTCCAATATCACCCTGTCAATTTTCATCTTGTCTCAGTTCTTTCACACCTGGCAAGGTGTGATAGAATCATAGAATCATAGAATTGCTCAGGTTGGAAAAGACCTTCAAGATCATCAAGTCCAACCGCAACCAAGCCATACTACCCCAACTCTAACAACCCTAAGCTAAACCCCTGAGCACCACATCCAGGCAGATTTTAAACACATTCAGGGACGGTGACTCAACCACCTCCCTGAAGAGCCTTCTCCAATGCTTAACAACCCTTTCTGTAAAGAAGTTTTTCCTGATATCCAACCTAAACCTCCCCCGGCGCAACTTGAGGCCATTTCCCCTTGTCCAGTCACTGTCACTAGTGAGGAGCAACCAACCCTGCTCTCACTGCAGTCAACTTACAGGTATGTGTCAGGGAACAGCTGCCAAACCGGGACATTTGTGTGGCCTCCTCCAGCAGCATGAGACTCCCAGGCTGCAAAGTAACTCAAAATGCTTTCAGAAACCACCTCTAGAAACCAATTTAACCACCACTGTCGCAAGAAGAATGTTGCAAGAATTGGTTATATATTATGGGAAGGAATGAGCTGCCAGGATCAAGGCAAAGGGGTTTGGTCAGTAGTATATGTTTTCAGATCTGTCCTGTGGTGCCATCCCTGTCTGCACCTGCACAGCCCTATGCTGCCAAAGGTCTCTCCTAGGAGAGAAGGATTGAGTAAACTTTTGGTGTACTCTGTAATGCAAGGAGAGGTCGCACAGTCATGGAGCATTCCAATAATAACGACCTGGAAGTATCACAGAGCTCAAACATCACGAAGGAAAGACCTTCCTGCTCCATTCTTGCCTACCCATGTTGCGCCCGTTGATCCCACAGGTACGTGCAGCGGCTCAGAGTAGTCCATAGCTGTCAACTTTTGTGCAGGATTTGTGCAGAATTGTAGTGCTGAAGTCCTGACTACTTTTTCATATTAAGTCCTGCTTTGACTTTGTGCACATAGCCAAGGATCTTTACAAAGCTGCTTCCTGTAGCCACCAGGAGATGTTGATGCCATTGGAGAAAGCAGCTAGTGTAGGGTGAACAGTTCCAGACATTAAAAAGCAGCTGAACCCAAACTGGATCAGGTATAGAGACACACTACAGGGAGGATTAAAGAAAAGCACCTGTTCTAGGAGGGAAGATTATGAGAATTTAGCTTGTTTAAGCTAGCAAGGCAAAGGCTGTGCAGAGGGATGCAATTACCCTGTAGAAAATATGTCAAGGGGATAAGCACTGAGAGGGAAATGGAGCTATTTCAGCTAAATGGTGATACTGACTTTGGAGCAAATGGTATATATTGGTCATGCTAGAAGTTAGGGGAGATTGTTGCTTGAAGGAATGAAATCCTGAAGTAACTGCTCAGTAGGAATAATGGGGGGAAAAAGCCTAGCAGGTTTTCAAACAGGATCATCACTTGCAGACGGGATTATATGATGCGGTTGCTGGTGACGGGAGGCTGAGCTCATGGACCAGTTCAATGCACAGCAAATTTCTCCCTTACTGAAAAGGGATGGATTCGTTGTACACCTGCATCATGGGTGTTATCTGATCTGGGTTCAGTGAGCCTTACTCACTTATGTGCTAATGCCAGGGTGAGGACAGTTGAATTGAAATAGCAGCTGTGAGTATCGTTGTATTAGATTTTGTATAAAAATGTATTGGGATGATGGTCTCTCCTCCCTATTGCTTAAAATAATGTAATGTTCTCTCTGATTTAAGGGATCTCTGAGCAGCAAGGGGGAAAAAGGGGAGAAAACAGTGGGTAGATTGATCCTGACCCGTGTAGCATTTCACCGCTCATAATGCAAGGAGGATAGAGAAATGGAAACCCTGTTTGAAAAGACAATAACACAGTCCATCAACAGAAATGAGTTAGTTGGTCTTGACTTTATCCACCTGGGAACTCTGATTATCATCTTGTGAAACAAAGCACCTGGTCTATTATCCCGTAAATAAGTGAGAGCAAATGCACAGTGTTTTCATTACAAAGCATGGCTTCCCTGCAGGGCTGCTGCGTGCACCGGAATATGCTGCAGTAGAGGAATGAAATTTGGAAATTTGCCCTAAGGTTTCCTAGAGAGAGAAGGCTGTAGTAGCAGTTAGAGAAAATTCTCACTCTGCCCACCAGGGTTCCCCACCCACGGCTAAAAAGTGATTGTTGTTGCTGTTAATTAGAGCTGTATGGAAACATTCACAGGCAAACCTGGAGCCACATCAGAGGTGCTTCTCGGGGCTGCATTACAGGCTCAAATTGCAAATCAGCTACCCTGAAAGGGGCGCTGAGATGCCTGAAGGTTTTGGTGAGTGGAGCTCTGGCATCAAATACCATGGGAATAAGTTTAGGACAAACCAAGGTCCACGTGGGCACTAATTAAGACTCATTTTCTGATGACTTGGGGGATGTTATCTAACAAACCCAGGGGTGCTGAAGGTGCAGCTCAACTTCCTTTCTTCTTGATTTTAATATTAGCAGTGGGATTTTGTACTGAGTCCATTTTGTCCCCTTTGAAATCCTAAATATTGTGCTCAAAAGCTCCACCCAAAGTGAGAGACTCTGCTCCTTGGTGCTACACTCTGACCTTGTAGGATTGAAACCCTTCAGTGCTTTGCAAGACATAAAGGGGATGCTATGGATCAGACCAACTAGATCTCACCTGGAACTGCTGCAGGAGGAGGGATGTGCTGTTTAATCAATGCATTTGATAAGGAGAGACAGAAAAGTAAATCCTTTCCCATTGCTCAGTACAAAGTCCAACAAAGCTATTCACACAGGTGGAGGTGGCTTTGCTGGAGCTCTCTGCAATATTGAAATCAGCTCTTGTGGTCAGCAGTAATGGGTTCATGCAGGCGAATATGCAGCAGGAGGGAAGTGTGAAGGATCTGCCCCAGCCAACAGGTCAGCATCACCCCTGATGGGTGTCAAACTGGGATGTGAGAGAGTTTCCATCTCTCTCTGCTGTGTTCCAGATCATTTCTTTTGACTGTGTACGTATGTTGTCAATTCTCCAGCAGCTCTATGCAGTCAGTTGCAATCCGCATTTGCTGTTTTTTCTAACGAGCATTTGTTCACTGGAGCATTTTCTGGGGAGTTTGCACGGTGTGCAGGGCCAGCCCACATCCCAGCAGCCTCCAACACAATCCAAGTTGAGGAATCAAGCTTGGAAACAAATCAAGAATATATTACGTGACACCTGCCACCTGCGGTTTCAGAGGGGGACTCTGTGAGTGGGAGTCTTGCAAGGAAGTCCTAGCAGACACATGGATTAAATTCTTCTTGCCGATGCAGTGGAAAATCCCAGAGGGAAGCATGGCCAGCTGAGTCACCTGAAAAGCCAAACACAACCTCAGCCAGCACTGCACTGAAGCACCACAAGGTTGTTATCCAAAATGTCCCAAGATCCCCAGATCTTTGGAAAGAATTGAGAAACATAAAGGATGAAGACAGAGCCGGGATTGATTGTGTCGCTATTAAAGATCCAAAACTCATGAAGAAAAGGATGCCTGTGGGTTAGGTGAATCTATCAGAGACTTTGTTGATGTAGAGCAAGGCAAATCCATAACTGGAGATAAATATGTCCAAGTTAATGACTTTTCCCAGTTGATGGCTGTGCAAATGATGCTGTGACTAAGTGAGACTGCTTTCCTTTCTGTGCTGTGAAAGCCAAGTCTGCAGCACGTGCTTGGGAAGGACGTGGCAGGAAAGCCAGGGAGCAGATAGAGGAGCAGACGCCAGCACCGGGTGGCTCCGAATCCTTCTGGGGTTCATGGCCAGGACACTGGGCTCAGACTGCAAAGTCTTTTACTTCCATCTCTTTGCCCTCAGATGCCCTGGTTGGACAAAATCAGCTTGGACTTCAAGTAGATAAGACACTCCAGAATTGAAGTCATCTTGAGATGCTCCAGAGAGGAGGAAATACAGGTTAGTATGACACTGCTCCATGCAGTGGCTTTTAGAGGGGTTGCTCTCCATTTACTGATCCGTGTGATTTAGATAGGGGGCATAACAGAGAAATGCTGCATCCAGCTGGGACAAATGGGTCACAAATACCACCTGAAGGGATGGACTAGAGCAGAGATGAGGACAGTGCAGGAGAAACATGGGAGCAGAAGCCCAGCATCTCAAGGTACTTCCGAAAAAATGGACTTGGAGAAGCACCAGGGTCCCTAGCACCTTTTGAGCAGATTAGGGGTCTCAAAATCTGACTCGTCCACTCATATTGAAGTGTCTCATGAAGCAATCTCAGGTTTTTGGGGGGCACTCTGTCAGCAATTCCATTTGAACTACTTTAGCAGCAGAAAGGCATCCTGGATGCTCCTTTTAGGTCTCACACACTGATCTAGCAGTTTAGAGACTGAACTGCTCATTAGCATTTTGGGAACCAGCAAAGCTGCATCAGTGAATCACCATATCAGGCACTCGCTTAGCACCTGTGAGCTTGGGATCCTGTTAACAGCCACAGAGAGTTTCAAACCTGTTTCCAGTGAAGCATTTCCATTAGCCCGGAGAGAAATTCACATTTTGTCTCTTGTCATTCCCCAGCAGCCAAATGCTTCTGCTTCATTTTCCTGGGAGGTGGCAGTCCCAGGCACCGCGGCTGCTGAGCTGCAGTTTGCCCTGTTTGTGACGCGCTCTGAACTCATTTTGTTTAGCACATTAAGCCAATCCGCTTCCCAAACCCAGCTGCAACGACAGCCCTCTGGGGGGCTTGGCAGCACTGCCGAGCCCACAGAGCTCGAGCAGACTTTTGGGGATGGCAGCAAAGAGGGGTGAGAGAAGAAAGAGAGGAGAAGCAGATCAGCACAGCACCTCCGAGCTACTTCCCCTTCTCCCAGAGCCTCTTACCATTCAACAGAAACACAAAAGAGAATAGAAAAATAATATTTACTGACTCTCTGATGAATGCACGTCAGAGGCAAGCTCCATGTGAGGGATCTCTGCATTATTTATGTCCCTCTGTGCTGTTTGCTATCCCTGGATGAGCAAGTTTTCTCGTTCAGAGAGATGCTTTTAACCGACAGCCACGTTTAACCCAAATCCCTCTTTCCTCCACTGAGCTGGGACTGTAGGACACAAAGGCATCAATGCTTTTGCTTTATCTCCCCAGGTGAGAGCAGCCAAAAGCGTTTGTCAGAGTGCCTGTCGGTGGGATGAGGTCCCAGGAGCCAGCAGAGCACATCTCAGCCAGGCAGGGTTTGCTGCTGGTACCCCCATCAGCTCAAATAGAAGCAGCAGAGCAGTGCTGAGCCAGGCGCCAATTAGATCTGCATTCTCTCTGTCTAGACAGACCTTGGAAATGGTGCTTCCAAGCCGAGATCTTCCAGCTGGGGAGGCTGGATTCACAGCTTCTCTGGATGGTTTCCCTTGGAAATGGTTCTGCTTCTTGATGGGCTCCTGTCCTGCTGGACCACAGCCCAGTCAGACCTGTTTGTCCATGTGTACCAAGCCCAATTCCTGTTTTTTTTTGCTCCTTGATGCAACCCACTTCTCATGAAAGCCACAGCATTAAGCCAATGATACCTGCTTCACCCACTCCCACACCCCACATGGGCCGGGGCACTCCCTCCTGCTCATCAGCAAATGGAAGAGGTTGAGCAATGCTCCAGGCAAAGCCTCTGCACGGTCTGAGATGGACAGACAGTTCCCCCCCGAGCAGATCTGCACCTGCCTCTTCCTGGTCCCCAGTCAAAGAGATCAGAACAAAAGTCAGAGCAATATGACAGTGGTAACTGGAACACATACCTCATACACAGACGTGGGCTTATTTGAGTTTTACTTCTGTAATAGCGTGAAATATGAAACTGTATTCCAGCATTAGTTTTTTATATTGTGTCATGCAAGGCTTCATATATTATTAAAAGTTTATGTTAAATACGATATTAAATAGGTTCCTTATACCCATTTATTAAGTGGATATTTAGTATACATTCCATGTTTCTGTAATTATAGAATGCCATCAATATTTCAGTTTGTTAAAAATAAAAGGGATTAAAGCTCTAAGTTGGAGCGATCTGTTTTACCTCCCTAAAAATAAAATACCTCAGCACCGCTGAAACTGAACGAGAAAGTCCACGTGACTCATTCAGACCTCTGTCCTGAAGCATCAATTTGACATTTTGATGTGAAATTCTCCAGGGCTCATCCGTGTACAGCAGGGATCCCCGTGGGTCCTGAATGGTGCTGTACTAGCTGGCGGCCACCTGAGCGTCCTGATGCACAGCCAACCACCAACCGTGCCACAAAATACCCAAACGTACACACGGATCCCATGGCATTAGTGATTCTCTTTTGGGTCACATCCCTGTGCTGGAAATGGGATTTTTTGTTGTTGTTCTGAAGAGCAGAGTTTTCAGCTGAATGGATCCCAATTCCAGCTGCGCATGCACATGGGGCTGGGTGAGGCTGCTCCTGCATGGAAAGTGTTCTATGGAGCTGGGAAGGATGTAGTAACTGCTGTTAGAGGTCCTTAATCAGTGGACCATACACCTTCCTCTTTCCCTGTGGTGGATTTCTTTTTTTATTATCGGTGAGGAAAGCACGACAGAGAGATTTCTCGGGGCTCTGCAAGCTATCTGTCATCGAACAAACTGTCCCCGCACCCCAGCCTGGTGCTTTAACCATGGGGAGATCCCCTGGTAGCAGCTACCCGAGGGATGCACAACCAGAGGGACCGCTGCGGCGTGAAGTGCACAGATAAATGCTGGCTCAGCTGCATGGAGGGGCTCACAGGAGGGGCAGGCAGGTGTCAGATCCGAGCACCTGGAAGGTTCACTCTCCTGAACCTCTAGTGGTTCCTCAAACACAAATGCCCCTGGGGCTTTGGGAATGAGGATGAATTCATTTTCCCAGGGGTACTCTGGACATTGGTGGCCCTGCCTGTGGCAGGGGGGTTGGAACTTGATCCTTAGGGTCCCTTCTAACCCAAGCCATTCCATGACTCATTAAGGGCTCAGAAGCCCCGAAGAAAAGCACTGGAGATTTGTCAGCATAACCCTGGGAAAATATCTCATAGGAAAACACAGTTCTTCATCTCCCTTCAAGGATCCCACACTTTTCATTCTCCCTATATCCACATAAGCCAAGGCTCGGACTTGCAGCAAAGAACACCTTCCCCATCCCTCCTAGGAGGAGCTCATGGAGGAAGATGCACCATAAATAACCTTTCCACTCACAGCTGTGGGTTTATGTGCTGGGCTGAAGAGATAAACTGGCTCCCTGCTCACAAAAGAGAGCGTTTGTAGCAGTTATTTCCACCCCTCTCCCCACACACACCCACCTTCCCTGACAAATCTGAGGTTGTAATTCTCAGGGAGGCATGATTTATGGGAAGCAATGCATTTTACTGTCCAAGCAGCTAAATATTATGTAGAGGTGCAGTTGATATGAGGTCTGGGCAGTATATTCTTTGGCAGACTCGCCACAATTTTCCGATTCACTGAGCTAATATGGGATGATTAAGATAAGTCTTCTTTACTGGCTACTACTCTAATTTTTCCCCTGCACCATGTAATTGTTTCTCAATTTATTTTTGCACAAATGAGCCTGGTTTTCTCTTTTCCATATCAGCCTCCAGTTTAAATTTTCTTCCCCTTGGGCACCCATGGAGGAGGCTCAGGGGACACATCCCCACGTGTGTCTCAGTCCTGATCCAGTTCACTGCTCTCAGAGCTGGGAAACGTGAAGAACGCAACCCCCCTTCTGCTGGGACTGCCATTCTTTGAGGCCATTTCTGCACCACACCACAGACTGTGCAGAAGAACGCTGTGCAGCAGAAGACCCCCAGTATCCAACAGTCATTTCTTGCTTAATATTGAAGACAGCCACAGTCAGTGACTGAGTTGCCCACACAGTACTTTTAGAAAAATATATGCAAATCTCATTGGTACTATGGCTCTGTAATTGGTTTTAAAGAGTTGGATTTATTGTTTAGCTCTTCCTGCATCCTCATGCAATCTCTGCTGACACTAGCAGTTAGTTAGCTGATATTGTCGTGACATAACTTGAACGCTGTCCTGTAGCTTACAGGTTATATATGCCTGTTTTGCAGTGCAGATAGAGTTCTTCTTTGGCCCTAGGAAATTACAGCTCCTGCAGGCAATGTGTGGCAGCCCATTCCACAATGTACCGATGCTGGCTCTGCCTTCACACTCCCTTGCTGGTGCTACCGGTATCACCAACACAGCACGAGCTGGCTACAGTTTTGCTTCTGGTCTCAACAAGGCACAAGGAGCACAGTCGGGCTATATGCATATCAAAGAACAGGGAATCTGTTTTCATGATTATGTTTATTTTTTGCTCATGGGGCAGAAAGCGTTAGAGGTATTGCACTGTGTTCCCAGAAAATTAAGATTAACATGGTTACTTTCTGCTATACTTTGAAGCGCAGCATCATTTAAAGTAATCACGTACCTTGGTTCTCCTCTAGTTTTTATTCAGTGTTTACTAGAGATGCAGAGTGCAAATAACTGAAAGGGCAGGCTATGTACACAGTGTAAATTGATATGATAGTGTAGGTCTAGGTATAAATTCCCTCTGTACTACGGGAGTAGGTTAATATTCCACACCAGTGGTAATGGTAGCTACATAATAACTGAGATATAGAGCACCGTATTACCAGTATAAACCTGATGACTATCACTGAATTTAGAGATTGCATTATCCTCTTCATTTGTATTTTACGACCGTGCTTACGTTAATGTTATTTCCACTATGTGATGAGAAAACACTGGTTAGAAAAGAAGAAACAGGAGCTATCATTGGCCTGGGGACAAGTGTAGGACGCTGCTTGTGATTGAACCAGGATAAGGGCAAAGGCAGAGCAAGGTAAAGCATTTCAAACAGGGATAGGAGAATATTAATGCACTCCTACACTGAGAAATTCTGGTAATATGAGCAAGAAAACACAGAAGCAATGGATTTCCCTTGACATTCCTTAGTCCAGAGAACATAAAATTGAGAGGAGAGAAGGGTCTAAAAATACATCAGGAGGCCTCTGGAGAGAGGAGAGGGATGGTATGTACTCCATAGCTGCAGTGATAGAACTCATCACAGGAACAAGGTAGACTGAGACTCTCTCTGTGTTGGGAAAAGCAATGGAAATATATGGATGAAGCAGCCCAGTAAGGTGTCTGTGAGCCTGGGAATGGTGCATCACCAGATGCCTTTAAGAAGAGGGGAAGCAATGTTGGTAGAACTGACTGAAACAGAAAACTGGTCAGAAATCCCCCTGTAGGCCCTCCCATTATAGCTGTGCTAACTTCCAGCTAAAGAAATGAGAAGTTTCTAACAGGTGCTTGCAATAGCAGGGTTTTAGATTTGAAGTTTCCTCCATTCCTCCATTATTTTTTAGATCTTGGTGGTGCAGGAGGACTGCTCCTGCTGAGTATGTCTGCAAACACCCAAAATACACTGCCCTGCCAGCAGCAGGAAATCTTCAGCAATTGCAACACAACACAGGCAAGCAAGCTGGCCACTTTTCGTGGTAGGGATCTGACCCAGTGGCTTCTGCACGCAGATAGCTGCTGCACGGCAAACTGGTCAAAGCCAAAGTTTGGATGGGATGGGCAACAGAAAAGTCAGGAGAGTCGTTGAGTCTGCCTGGGGAGCTCCCAGTAGTGCTCACAAAACATCTCTGACCATTCTTTGTCCCCGCTGGGTGGGAGCTCGGCTGATAGATGGCAGTTCATGCAGATCCCAGATTCTGACACGACTGCTCGAGGGACAACAGGCAGGGCCCTGGCAGCTGTCCCATGCAATAAATGGTCATGACAACCTATCACCCAGCGATTTTGCTTCAAGGCTTTAGCTGATATAGAGGCAATTTATCTTTGCTATATACTGTTCCTGTAAATAGAGGGTCATCAACCCCTGTTACGAGTGTGAGAGTGGAGACAGGGTCTCTTCAGCCAAGGCCTTAAATCCAGAGAGAAGGCAGATCATACCCTGGCCTTTTGGCAGTAATTATTTTTGTTGTAGGCTGTTCCATGTACTTGGCTCTGCGGATGCAAATTGCACCTGTTCAAGGAATTTGTAGCTCTGCCTCCTTGCGAGCCCACAGGTACACACATCACTCATCATTATTTATCAGTGCACTGAAGCTTTCTCCTCTTCAAAGGCATTTCATGAGCTAGACAGACTGCGGGTCTGCAATCAAAGCACTTTGTGATGGGAGATGAAGCTGAAGGAGGAAAGCTCAATGTGTCTGTTCCCCATTTACAGTTAATCCTCTTCCACAGCACAGTGCCACAGGCCCACAGCTGCTGAATATTGGCAAGTGTTTGGGTTTGCAGCTCACAAAGGGTGTGAGGTGAGACTTTAGCCCCTTGCTAGGGTTAAAACTTAAAGAGAGCACACGTGGAACCTATTAAATCAGTGCAAAGGAATCCACTGCAATGGAAAAAAGGAAATACACAGAAAACATACCTAACTTTCTGTAGAATAAAGAGAATTGCTGCATTTTTGCCAGTATCATGGTGGAAGAGCTAGGCAGCTCATTTCTGTCAGCTAGAAGCCATGAGAAAGCAGAGGGAGGAGGATGAAAAGAGACAACAAACCACTGGCATAGGTTAAAAGAAAAAAAGGGAGAAAAGTGTCTTCTGTCCTTGGTGTCGTGCCATGTTAACAGCATCATAGCTCTAATAGGATTCAGAAAGGTATAGATAAAGATAACAGAAGAAATGAATCCCAGCCAAGA
>JANHGO010002221.1:0-26538 GCA_024606505.1 Aquila spilogaster
TTTCCTTTCCTTTCCTTTCCTTTCCTTTCCTTTCCTTTCCTTTCCTTTCCTTTCCTTTCCTTTCCTTTTTTTTTTCTCCCCCTGGAAGGAGTATAATCTTGAATTCAAGTGGCAAATAAAAGAGGAATAAGTTTGTGCACATAATGTCTTCCACCTTGGTAAAATACAAATAGGGGGGAAAACGTGGAGGTATATGAAAGGAGCACAAAGGAGTGCAGAGGAACAGTCACTAAATCATACATGGAACTGAACAAAAGATCACAACAGGAAGAAGAACAAAACATGCTGTCTTGAGTTCTTTGTGTAGGCCACATTTTTCCATTAAAACTTTTCAGGATTTTTTACATGTAATAAATTGTTTTTATTTCCTCTAGAACAATATTTTCTAATTAATGTTGGTATTTGAACTCATTTCTGAACTATGTGCTAACTCCAAAACTCTACTGAGAACCCTGACCTGTTTTGTTCCTCTCCAAAGCTCAGCAATAACACTTTATGAAGACACATTCAGAAGTGTCATTGTGATTTTCAAGGCTAGCTGTCTTCCTTATGCCCCAGAGCAATGCTACAGCTTGCTGGGATGCCTTTCCCTTTCCACTCTGAGCTATTTTAGGCAACAGCCAGTTAATCCTTTTCTAGTGCACAACCCCCTAAAAGGACTTACTCTGAGTTGTAATGTTATACTCTGAGAGGATGCTCCTACAGTATATTGTCCAAAGTGTCTTATAAATACAACTCAGGAATATGTTAGACATAATATTACTACTACTTTTCCACAGATCTTGACATTACCAAGTCAATGATTCTAGACAATTATGTGTACATCAGCATCTTGTGCACTAAGCTTTCCCCATTGGATCATCTCATAAAGCAAGTTTAAGAAATGCCGGGAATTCACAAATCCATTCGAAATCAGTGGGATCCAACTTTTTTTTTTAATAAAGTCATAAAAAAGCCAGTTTTAATTCTTAACTTCATGCACAGTTTGCATGTTCTTCCGCAGGACTCTTGGGGATATGGAATGGGTTTATATCACTGAGCAATTGCCCATCCTGGGCTCCTTAGAAAGCTTATGCCATTCATTTTCCTGTTGCTCAGTTAACGATAATGGTCGCTACAAGTAATGTTTCATAGTGAGAGGAATGGGGAGTTGTGTTAGACCTCTAGCAAAATGATCTTCAAGGGAAAAGCTCAGTTTGAATGAGAACAAACACAGAAATCTATTATTAAGATAAGTTCCTCATATATCAAGTATTTTTCCTTTTTTTCCTGCTTATTTTAGGCTGTGAACTTTGTTTTTCACATGATGTAAACAACAGTTAACCAACCAAGAGCAACATCTGTCTTATCTGTCACTAACTTTCAACTTTCCCATCTGCCATCTGACTGGGCTCTGGATGCTGGAAGTATCAGTCTAATCTGTCAGCAGCATCTCTCTATTTCTCTTAGTCATTCAGTCCAATCTCAGCTTTGTACTTTTTGTTCTTACACAATATTTTTCTCATACTCTTTATGAAATAGCGTATCTTTCTGCTCTGGCATTTTTTTCTTACTGTGGATGTGTTGCAATTATTGTGTCAAATTAAAAGTTGACTCAGTTTCCCGAGTTCAGAGGTTTCTCTGATTTAAGTGCAAACCAAAACTGGTCCTCTAAGACTTGCTAAATTATTCTGGAATGTTTCAGGCACCTTCTGATGTCTCGTTTGACATCACATTCAGATTTTGCAAAGTTACCACTGAGGCTGATCGTTGTGAATTATGATAATGAGAGCTTGGGCCAACCTTCCCATGTTGAAATTCTCACAGACTTTCCCACTGATATAAAAGGAACTATTTGCAGGAGATTTCCTGCTTGCCCTTTAAGATGCTTTGCACATTATGCCTCAAATACTATCTGCCACCAGATAATGCAGATATTATCTTATAACACATTTAACTGAAATGATAGCATTTTAAAATGAAGATTAATTATCCTTAATGGGAGTGATCTCATCGAATATTAGTGTATTTTATTATCTCCCAATAATATTTGGTAATGTGTTTTTTTTTTTTAAATAATGATTGGAAATATTGAATTCAATGTATCTGTGTAAGTTTAAATTATGAGGCTGAGCCAATTTGCTATGATTTGAGGCAGCCTAGGCTTTTCTGCTGTTTTTACTGATTTCTTTTTTCTTGTTACTGAATGAAGGTTAAAATAACATTTCAAGATGATAGAGGTGAATCACCTACAAAAATACAATGAGAGATGATTGTAAGTATGCGGTATGATAAAAGACCCACAATGCTGTTATTGCATGAAAAGGTATTATAACAGACATGAGTGAGGTCAGAGACAGAAAAACTAATGATTAAGATGTATTCCCACAGAAACAGGAAATCTTTTGGGAAACATGCAGTCTTGAAGTAAATGTCAATAAATGTAACAAAAAGTAGACAAGCTACGTGTTAGAGAGATGAACAAAGGGGATTCGTGGGATCATGAGGTACATGAAATGTGTTCAGGAGAAGAAGGTTCTTGTGATGGTACAATAGACTTTTAACCAGCAATATAACAGGCAATAATATTGGTCAAAACAGATGCTGCAACTAGAAAAAAAAGTATTGTTTTCTCCTCTATCAGGGAACAGAAAATACCATTCTCAATTCTGAATGTGAAAATCAAAAGCTAACACTCCCTAGTATCTGTACCTTTCCTTCTGTCATGAAGGGCACTTGCACCATCTCATCATGCCTTCTTTGGTTTGTTTTTCTATGGGATAAATGATGCTTGAAGGAATTGAGGAAGTAAAGGGCAAAGAGAGTCGAGAGACTAATGATATCTATGGCTGAGTTGCTGAGGATAATTTTTGTTTTCTTTTCCTTTCACAATGTGTTGAATGCAGTGGCATGGCTCTGAGCAAAAGCAGAAAATTGTGTGAATTCCTACTAATCTGAAAAAAAGAAAAGGTCATTCAATTTTATTTTGTATAGTGACAGTTGAAGTAAATGATAATGAACATAATATCAAATGGCCATTAACCTCACACTTCACCAAAACACTGCTTTAAACTACCTGTGCTTTGCTCCGCTTCCACCTGATATTCAGGAAGAAGTGGGAAACTCAGGGTGACTTCTGTAAATCATGCCAGGAGAAAAAAAATCCTGAAATTTAGAAAGCTCTCTGCCCATAAATCTACAAATATAACATGGTTGTGTTTTCATTAAGCGACTGGTGAGAAACCTGCAGTTCTACTGTGAGAGAGTCACACAGCCAGACTTCCTTCTTCTGAAGAGGAAGAGTTAACCTTGTGCACAACCTTTCTGTCCTTGAACAACCTCTCACATTTATTCCAAGTCTCATCTTCAGGCATTCAATAATTCAAGTTATCCAGGCTCTGCATTCATCATTGTATGGCATTCATCAAGTTGGAAACATTTGTTTCCAACAATTAATGATTGTGTAAGATTGAGTGCACTTTTGATATCCAGAATGTGGAAGGGGTGAAGACACAGATTCTGTAAAGCAAGTTAGATCCTTCTTATTCAAATTGATATCTCTGGAGAGCTATAGAAAAAGATAATAATAGCACAATAAGTCCCTTGCTTGTGTCCCTTCTCTTATTTGCTGTCTTTAATATTATGCCAAGACTGTAAATTCTCAGGGGCAGAGCTCTATCATAATGGAAGAATCATTATGAAAGAACAAATATAGTCTTTAGATGCTGCTCAATAAAGCTGAAATCACAGTATTAATAATAAATGTCTTTCTTGGTTAACTCACAAAGACCACAGACAGCGTGGAGTTACACACGTTCTCTCTGCTGGGCTTGGTCTTGTTAATGAGTTGAACAAGAATAAAACAAAACATTCAGCACCAACCTTCTCCTGCAATGTCTCCTTACAATTCTTATTCCGACTGCTACATCTTCTACATTAGCTTCTGTAAGATGGGATAATAGCCCATTGGGATCCTGCCATACCTTCCCATCACCTCAGACATATCCACTGTCCTAGCCTATTTCAGAGAAACATTGCCAGTTATTGCAAAGCAAATTACCTGCCTGAACTGCCAGTGCGGCTGTAACTGTGGTGGGCAACCTGTAAGCAAAAGCTGGATCAACTTTTATTGTTGGAGCTCAGCAGTTCTATATATATCTGTTCTTTGCTTTTGAGCTGAAGTCTTGTAAATGCAGAAGAAATTACTGCTTTTCAGATCAACTTATAAACTGGAGAAGTAATTGTAAGAAGTGCATGAGAAGTAATTGTTAATAGTTTCATTACAATGTAGTTCTATTTGGAATTTCCTTAGAGAAAAAAAAAAAATGGTTTTCAAGACTTTGACCATTCATAGCATCTCTAATTTGTGGCATTTATCAGAATGTAATGGTCATCTGTCAGAGATCAGAATTTAAGGAGGCAATTATAACTGCAATCAGTAGTATCTAACTGCCTGAAATGGATCTGTAGGACTGCCCTGCCGGTATCAGCACTGCCCTGCTTGTATCCCTCTGCACATGTACTGCAGGAGCTCAGCCCTGCCAACAGCGTTTAACTCTGTGGAGCTATTTGGTTTGTTAGCAGTTCCTATCCAAGAGGTTTCTGACATTCTCTTGGTTGCAGGAAATAGAGATATGGCAAATAAATTCCCTCACTCTGTTTATAAGAACATTATCTTCTAGATTTGGTATTGTTTCTTTAAAAGCAGTACCACCTGGACATTTGAATTCAGTATCACTGATATACTTTTGTGTGAACGTGGCAAACAGGGAAAAATCCTTGCATGGCCATTTATAGTGAAGCTTTCCCTTCACTCCTTTCAAACAGCTGTAATACTGTCTATGTTCTTACGTAAACAGAACATAGCATTTAAAATGTATATTCATTCATTCTGGCAGTTGTTCTCTTTGCACTATTTTTATTATTTTTAAGCCATTGAACTCTCAGTCCTATGAATACTAAAATGCACAACCGCCAAACAAACCGAGAGCACGGCTTTGCCATCGGCAGTGATGAGGTTCATGGCACAAAGTCAATATCAAAGCAATATTTGTAGAACCTGGAGATGATTGTAAATATAACTCAAAAGAAAAAATTCTCTTCAGTAGCATTGAAAATGTAATAATCAGTGATCACATATGCTTGAATTATTTTTTCTATTCACATAGCCAGGCTTTCTTATAGTACCGTTGTTGCTGTTTTCATTAATTTTGCTGCAAACAATATACATAGCAGGACGTGGAATAATCAGGCACGTTAGTAAGGTGCAGAGTCAAACAGTTAACATTCAATACAAGGTTCAGGTTAGCTCTGAACCTTCAAAATGCCATCTGTGATGCATGTTTAGTACTTTGGCATCTTATACATTTTTTTAAATGGAATGATTCAAGTAAAAGATGATCTGTCTGATCTTTTGGACCATGCAAACTACTGCTTTGTTCAGTGCCTATTCACAATCCATCACCAATAGCTTTAAGGTGGTATGATACTGGAATTAATACCTGGATTAACTCTTGTGATCTCTGGTAGAGCTGGGATGGTTTGGCAGTGAGGTAAGAGGAATCTCATTACTAAGGCACCATGGCTTAGCAGAGAAGGCTGAACACAGCTGCACACCAGAGCACCCAACTATGATGTAGAAAAGAGTCAGGTACTGGCAGGTCAAATTAAATGAGAAGTATCTGAACTGTGCATACATACTGTGCTGCAAGCATGGACTTTTCCCCCTATCTTCTCTAACAAGTTCAGCTAGTGTTGTATTTTAATTAAAAACAATGAGGCTTTTGAAGATAATTCAAATATCCATGTAACAGCTGATGACTTCAAAATACACAACCAGCTCAGGGAGCACATCCAGAAGTGGCAGCAAGAAATCAAATAGAAAATGGTAAGTTCATTTCAGATAAGATCCAGTTTGTGGTGAAGGAGCTAAATATAGGGAGGACATAGTCTTGTCACGAGAGGTAGGCCAACTTACAGGGGAGTTCTGGTCTTAACTTTCCATCTTTGGTGCCACTGTTATCTTCGTGTCACAGCTGTTCTGATTTGAAGGAAGAGATTTTTCCAGAATGTCAGCTTGGGAACTAAGCCACACGGGAATACTGCAGATACTGTGACATTTTCTCATATGGTCATGGTGCCCAGTAGTGTGATTTTCCTGCAGGTTAAGCGAACATACCTAATTGCATCATGTTTTGTGTTCAAACTTGAAGTTTCTTCAAATGCCCACACTGCTCTGTCACATGGAAATTTCTAAACAACTCTCCCCATGCTGAGAGCTTTCTTCAAAATGGAACCTTCCTCATTTATCAAGTTCTTGTTTCTCAATACAGTTTCTTAAATTAGATTTTCTATCACTGTTTCACACATACTTTCAATCTACACATTCCTTAACCCAGGTCATGAGGAATGGTAAATTTTTCTATGCTGAGGTTCATTTCATTCCTGTTTTATTATATAATTTATGAATTATAGTAGTTGGGACAGGTCTTCCATGCCATAGACTCAAAGTGTGATTGATGAGCTACTCAGCACTTGCAAAACTTGCCTTATCAGTTGTTGTCAGCACCATTCTCATTTGCTATTTGTCTTATTTCCTTAGCCCTGACCTTGAAGGCTGTTCTCAACTGTTGATTTGCATAGGAGGTAGACCAACCCTGCCCATGGAAATACAGCCACCAAGAGAGCAAAAAATCCTATTCTGTTTTGGTTGGTTTTGTCTCTTCAAGATATACTAAGCCTTTTAATAGAAGATCTAAATTGTGTAGTTCCCTACACATTGGTTCTTTTACAAGCAAGATCAGTATGCATAGAATTAATCTAGTAATAAGTATAATTCATCTAGAAGGGAGAAACAGCTAAATTTAGCTCAATATTTTGACTTTGTCAGTGGCTGATAGTAGTTGCTGAGAGGTGAAAGATGAATAAGATCATCATAATAGCTTGCAATTCCTATTTAGCTTGGATAGTACTTTGTTCTCTTAGAGTTCATGAAGCAGTTTCATATATCTTGTTTTAATGTGCAGATCACTGATTCTAAACACAGATGTATGTGTTCAAGCATGGAGGCAACCTCTGCTGAAATGAGTGAGGCTAGTCAAATTATGAATTAAAGCCAGGAGTATGTCAAGATAGATGCAGACAAGGATATTGAGATGACTGCCCAAGGGCTAGTTCAGCTTGTGACAGTCTTTCTCGGGCTCTAGAAATGTTAGTTGTCCGATTGGAAGGCCAACAACATGGAGGATTTTGCTCTGCATGCAAAAGCACAACATCTGGCTGGTTATGGTGTGCTATATTTTACTTCATAAATATCGCCTTGGTCTTGCCCTTGCAAGGCAGCTAGGGGTGAGGTGTTGTATGAGCAAGACTGTTTAATTGGCCTGACTAGTCAAACAGGAGGCTTGAAAAAACCCACACTTGCCTGATATTCAGCACTTTGGCTAATGCTTGTTTTTTTCCTCTCTTTTTAAACTTGTGTAACTCAAAGCAGAACTTGGTCCTACATATAAATCTTGTGCTTGACAAAATAACAAAGAAGCATTGACAAAAGGCAGTAATAATTGCAGCATATCCCCACTAATTGCTAGGTACAGTAACAATATACTGTATGCAGCTAAGCTACGTCTGAGATACAGAATTTCTTCTCAACATTACCTGTCTATTACATGCAAATAAAACTCCACCACAAGAACGTTCATGTTGAAAAATCAGACACAAGAGAGCTTGAAAATACTTAACAGCACGATGACAGGTAATCCTTCCTCTTTTCTCAGTCTCTCTGTCACTCCTGTCTTCTCAGTGAGTCCCTCTCCTCTATTTGTCACACCCGCTATCTTCCGTCTCCAGCTCTGTTCTCAGTTGCTGGATTCCCAGTCACTGGGGTTGCATGTGGAGGAGTCAAGAGGGCTGCTGCTCTCCTGCTGGCAAGAGGTTTTCTTTGCAGCCCACTCGCAGCAGAAAGAGTGGCAGCAGGTGAATGTTTAGAGTTGACCTGGCTTCATCAAAACTCAAAAAATGAAGACTGGGATATGGCTGGTACAGGACGTACATTGTTGATATGGTCAAAAAAGCACCCCAAAAACTAAACCCAAAGGCATAATTTCAAAGGCAACAGATGAAAGGGTAAAGCGTTAGTAAGAAAAACAAACAAACAAACAAAGGAACAAACAACAAACAGCGTAGTAAATGTCTTGTTAAAATAACAGTAAGTTTATTGTCTCCCTGTGGAGATGGTTCATATTTGGCAGTACAGGTTAGAATGCTATCACATGGCAGTTCTCCCACTGGGGTGATCACGTTAAGAAGATGTTTTATGAGACGTCCTTCTCCGTTATCAGGCTCCTCAAGAAGGCTGCTGCTTCAGAGTGCTTTGCTCCTTTGCTATTACATGGCAATTTGCCAAAGACAGGCAGTAGCCCGGTGCTTAATCTACTGCAGTTTTTGCCAATTATGCAGCAGCCAAATGTTCAGTATTGTTTGGGGGAGAACATCAATAACATCTTAGTGGTTCAGTGAAAATCAACACCCACAAGGCTCAGACTAAGCATGGAGATTAGTTTATCTTTTACTATTTTATTTTATTTCACTTTATTATTTTTTTGCCACTGTCTCCATTAAAATAATATGCCACCTTAGATTCTTTTCTGTCTTGCTATGTTTATCTTTTTCTCTGTGGTTCAAAAACTTATCGTGTGCATACTTTCCCATAACGAAGCAGGACATCTCAGTGCATTGTTTATTTTAGGTGCTAAGACAGGATTATATCTGTACCTGTGGCCTTGCTTACTTATCGAAGGAGGCTCTGTATTATGTTCTATTGCATTCCTCTCTGTCCCTTGGTGATTTTAGACAATGCACAACCTGGTCAGAGATGCAAAACCCTGAGTACCATTATATTTCAACATCTCTGAAAGGTCTGAGCTCCTGAGACATCCTCACATGCATACCTTACAATCCATGGCTTAACCTAGGAATTACTAGCCAAGATAAGAAAGGGACTCTGTACATGGGCTTTAGAGTTTAGAGCAAAATTTGGCTAAGATTTTGGCTATCTCAGGTTTTGGTCCTTGATTTAGCACACTGTTTCAAGTCAAGGAAGAAGCGATACACTTGACTCCCTTTGGTCTTCATGAGACTCCATTCCTTTCTGAACTCAGCTTTTAACATCTGATAAAGCAGCTCATGGAAGTCAAAGATAATCTGCCTTCTGGCTTCAAAGGGCTGTGTATCAGAACTCCATTTGTATGGCTGCTTCTTAAAAGGAAACTATTAATTTCTGAACACAGGAATAATGTTAAAAGGAAAAAAGAAAAGTGGGAGAGGAAAACCAAATCTTTTTGAAAGATTTAGGTCTGGACCACAAGTCCTGGAAATAAGATACAATTTGTACTTTAACATTTGTAATAACATTTTGTGTGGAGGTGAGAAATTTAAACTTCACTAATGCTGACATTTTCATTATGTCTCCCTGTATTTTATCTTAATCACTTGGTGCATCATAATGCTGATTAATTTGTCTCCTCAAGGATGTCTTTTATATTAATGTTCTGTCTTGTTTTTTCAAACACTGCACAAAGAAACAAAACTAATTAATTGCATTAATAGCATTTTTTTATATTCCTGTATTTTATCTCACACTCAGATTTTGACACCATCTGCTGCACAGTGCACTGTTACGGCTTTAAAATGATAATAATCCATGTATTTCGTAAGTGGGCTTCCCTTTACGACTCATGTTTATAATGCACATCTAGGCATTGTGGTTCATAATCAAATTCACAATCAAACTGAGTTCTAAGCCTGATTCATCTAAACGTGTCGCTTTGATGGGCTGAAGTGAGGTATAGCACAGAAGAAATGCATTCACTGTGGCCATGCTTTATGTTTCTTATGCAGCAGGTTAATGCATGATGGACAACATCCTGAGCTGAAATACCAGCTCAATCAGCAATACCGAGGGACGGTGCTGGAAATACGTATTCCCACAAATGACTCTGTTCATACAGGTAGTCTTATATGCCACTGCTTGTGTTTGGATGAACATAAATTCAGGAACTGAGTACTCTGTGTGGGACCAGACCACAGAACTCCAGATTTACACTGAGTCTAAGTGTTGACACTTGAAAGTTACTTTGTTTGAGACCGGGATTTATAACTGCCTGTCTTGAAATTCTACAGAATAGTTCAAAGCAAGCAAATCTTAAATCAGTTTTTGCTCCCCATAAAACAAACCGAGATAATGGCCCAGGCCTGTCAGCATCACAGAAGGAGAAAAGAAAAACATTTTGCCAGAATTGAGGTTTCCTTCGACAGCAGTCTTTTGGAAGCACATGTAGCTTTGTGAGCATTGGAGCATATTGGATGTCAGCCTTGGACAATTAGTAAGCAAAAGCAATCACCAGAAGGCAAAAAGAAGAAGGATTAAAAAGAATTAAATGAGGCAAAAGAAATTCAATAATTTCCATTTGTAAGGAAAGGATATAAGAAGGCAGTGATGCACTGCAGATTTATCTATGGAGTAAAATCAGTCTTTATAAACATACAATGCCTTCCTTTACCATCCTGTTGGTTCCTTCACTCTACAGATCTCAATCACACAATTCAGGGGTAAACTTGTGACATCAGGCTGTAGAAAGACTGGCATTCACACTGATACTAAGCAGAGGTAATTTATCTTCATACTACTGGTTAGTGGCCCTTGAGCATTTTCTATTAGTGACAAATCCTTTGTGTAAAACGATAAAATTCTGCATACAGTAATGACCAGCCAGTTATTTCTTTCCTAAGAGAACAGCTACTGACTGTAACATCATGGGAAGGCATCAGCAGTTCCTATAGGCAGCCAGTTTAAAAAATAAACCCAAATCCCCAAAACAATAGATAAATAAAACCAACATTAATGCATTTCAACAACTGTTGTATCAGTCAAGCAGAAAGGTTTTTGCTCTGGATATTTAAATGCACCTCTGGGTATTTGAGTATTTCACTCACTCACGCTGCAATCATAAGCGGCAGTGTCAACGGAAAGGAACATTTTCTTGCAGTCCAGTAGGGTAGAGTTCCCTATCTCTTAGCTGCGCTTCAGCTCATGGCATGAAGTATTATGGAATGATGGATACAGGAACAGTCTATTAAAATACCAGGACTGCCTTTGTGAGAATGTTGTCCTGAGATCTTTTATCAAGATGTAGCATAGTTCTACATCTAGAGAGAGTGGCTGATGGATAATATTAACCCACAGAAAGAAAAAATCAAGGAGGAAAAAAGATTCACGATGGAACGCATCCTACTTCCAGACAGAGCAGTTGCTGCTTGCTGCCGCATTCTTGATGGTCTGTAATCACACATAGCTCTCCAGAGCCGAGTGCTTTCATTCCAAACTTTTTTAAGGCACAACTTCTTGTTTTGGTTTGCTTTTTCTCTTGGGGGATGAAAGAAATTAGTGGAAATATCTGGAAATCTGATTCAAGCAGCAGCATTGGCATCTGATGCAAATACATTAAGGGGAGTAGATGTTTGGTTGTTGGGGGGATTTTTTTACATTTCCACAGGACATGTTGCTAAATAGCCTGGGCATGAGAACAAAGCAGCTGCAAAATAAATGAGGCAGAGATAAAGCTAAAACCTGGCCTTGTTGGGAAAGAAGTGCAAAGAGATCTTGCCAAGACCAGACACAAAGAAAGGAGGACTGGCAACCTGGAAAAAGAGACTTGGAAAGAATAACTGGTTAGGGATACAACGAAGAGACAAAGATTATTGTAGGCAGCCACATGGATCTGGGTAAAGGAGAGAGAGAAACAAGCGTACCATAACTGAGCCCAATTAAGCATGGTGATCCAAATGTGGAAGATGCTGAAAAGAAAAGGAGATTAGAAAGACTTTTCAAATCCTGTGTTTTAATACTTGCAAAACTGGGAGTTTAATTGCTAAAAATCATGTGAATCATAAATATCTGTTATTAGTTTCATGCTTATAATGCACTTTAAAATGAAGAAAACAACAATAATTAAGCATCTGTGCAGATCTCATGGATCAATCAGAGGAAAAGAAGTTTGCCCCAGAGGTCCCAGCAGCAGTTTTCCTTCTGACAGCGCAGAACTGTCCATACTCAGCGTTAACTGCTAGCTCCCTCTAGTACGCAGCACTGGAGAATGGTCGTATAAAACTAATTACTTCTTTCTTTAACTTGTAGTTTTCAAATAGATTTTTGAAAACTAGATGTTGAACTAAACAAAAAGGAATTTGAAATCCTTTTTTAAGGTTTCAAGTTGGAAAAGAACCCCGAAAGAGATGATTTCAAAAGTAAAGAATAATTACGGCTGGTTTAGTATGTCAGGTGTATTGCTGTCTACAGTGTGAAAACAAATTCATATACTGTACGCATCATAAAATCATCAGGGCATATAAAAACATCCTAGTAACCAGCAGCCAGGGAACCACAGACATCTGAAACTATGGCAACTCCGTGTAGGAAGAAGCATTCATGGAGAGAATGAGAGATTAGAAACAATAGCCCCTAAATCTCTATATCAGCTTGGGTCCTCATTTTCTCAGCAGCTTAAACCTTTTCAGCTTCCCAAGCAGAATTCTTTTTCTGCTGTTTCCAGAACAGCTGTCCATGCAGTTTGAGGAAAACTTAGTGGCTCCCAACAATACAGTTGCCTGGGAGAGCAACACTGCCAATGTGCTATTGTATGCTCTAATTTGTGAAACGAAGAGACAAAGGATAATTTGTCTGCAAGCATAGAAAGTGCAGAGGGAAAGAAATGAGAGAATATCAAGTCATCCCTTTCCGGTGATGTTTCCAGCCCTTCCTGTTTCAGGATGGTTATGGTTTGCAATCTGTGGGGCCGCTGAGATGAGCTTTGTCATGTTGCAGAGAAGAGTGCAGGCATTCTAACGCAGCAAATAGGGGTCAGCAGAGGAATAGGATTTGGTCTGAAAATTTAAAGCCAAACAGAAACTTTGCAGGGCGGATTACTGTTTCTTCTCTGAACCCATTTTCTCTGCCTGTGCTCAAGTAACGTGCAGCTCTTGAAGAGAACTGTCACTAGGTGGGTTTCCTTTGTTTTACAGGGGAATAAAGGAACACAGATTTCGGCTCCACATCTCTCTGATGGGCTCGTGAACGTGTATTAAAGATCCAGCGGAAAGGATTTTCCGTAGATGTGGATAGATGAGTAGGTATCTAATTGAGAAACTGTTGTACCTGCATTTAGTTCAGACAGCAGACAAAGATTATTTTCTGGGTTAATAAGAAGACTGCATTTATGTCTTTCTTTTCAACATGTTTTTATATACCAACCGTCCTCTCTCATGGTATTTTGTTTTCAGATCATTAATCTTCTTTATGTAGCCATTTTCTGTCCTAAGTAGAAGCAAAATGCAGCTTACTCTGAGAGTAGATAGTTTCAGGGACTCCATGCTGCAGGATTCCAAGTCACATATATATTCATTTTCTCAAATGCCCTGTGCAAACACTACTTTCATTTGCATAGACACCCTCATCACAGGTAAACAATATACCCATGGCCTGAAAATAATTCCTTGAGGCATGCAAGTTTGTGAATAAAGGCATACATGGATGTCTGAAAGTATGGTCTGATTTGACCTAAATTATAGGAGTATTTTGATGTTCCTCCTAATGTATGGATGCATTTCAGCAGCAAATGGCATTTTTACACCTAGTCAGAAAGCTAATTCCTAACATCATTGAAGCCACTGCTCCTAAACTGTGTGTGAGCAGCACGGTGCAGCAGCAGCACTGTGCTCATACCCAGAAGGAAGCCACTAGAAGCTCTGCATAAAGACTATTTGCACGATGTGGTCCTTTGTCTGAAACCCTTCTTAAAATTCAGTAGGCGAAGAAGCTCTCTCTACATATCATCCTAGGTAAGGAGAATTGCCAGAAAAAAATCTGATGGTGTAGCTTATTTATCTTCTTGTTTGAAACAGTGGTGGAATTTATGTATGGCTTAGAAAGGTGCATCTGTGATCTATTGCACTTAGCTGTCGTATTTTCAGACGTGTTCAAATATTCCATCTACTCCCCTGATAAGTTAGAGGAACATTAATGGAGCTTTGCTAATTTCTGAGTATGACAGTTACGCGATCGGCTTTATCTATAAATTTTAAATGTGTGGGTTCAGAGTAACTTATGCTCTTCTAAAGAGCTTGTATCTGGGAGTTCCACTGCGCCTGTGTGATAGCTCAAGATACAACATCCTGGGCGACATCCTGATGTGTGTAAATGCCACTCCTGGTTGCTCACTGCCAGCTACAGTCATCCCTGTGTTCTTTCCCCTGGAGGAGTGGCAGGGAGGCAGGGGGCTGGCGGCTGAGGTCAGGCACAGAAGTGGAAGCCTGCAGGAAAGGAAGGCACACACTGCTATGAAACCGTGTTGTATTGCAGTGGGTGCTCTCACAGCCCACTGCAATTACTGGGGACATGGGGCAGTGTCACCGAAATTGCCATGCTGGGGGCTGACTGGAAGCAGGCAATCAAGTCTCAGACAGTGTCACCTAGGGGGGAAATGAACCATAAAAGAGTGAATATCACTGAACTCAAAAGACACGTTATAAGCTTACTGTGAAAGGTGAGCAACCAGCTGAAAAGACATAAATCCAAGTGATGAATGTATTTGTATGTTGGAGGAAAGCAAGCAGAAGACTGGCAGGGAGACGGTCATGACTGCATTGGATCAGAGCGAGCTCCCACTTTGTGTGATCCATATTCATTGGCAGTCTGCACACAGACACAGCTCGGCACACCCAGTCACACACTGCTGATGTGCTGGAGTGTTTTTCTGGGCAAAACACAGCCATGTAAGATGTGCTTCAGGAGCCCACCTATGCTGTCTTTAAAAAGCAAGCTGCTCTGATAATTGTGTTCAGAGCCAAACGTGTTGCATCAAGTGGCATTCCCTGAAAATGCTGGGTTAATTCCCTCCTATATGTAAGTATGTGAAAAGCTAAAGACTCATTGAACTTTAATCAATTAGAGAAAGTTGGAAAGAATAAGACATAGTCTATTGTGGTTTTGCTTTTATTTTTAGACTAGCTCCTTGAAAATAGAAAAGTCTCTGCATTGAATAATGACAGTTCTTTGAATGGGATTTTTAGGACTTGAATATGAAAATGACTGCTCTACTATGAAGGAGAGCAGCTTCCAAGGTATCCTGGTTTCCTGGACACTTACACTCCAGGCAGTGGTGCAAGACCTTCTTAGTAACCAAACTTTAGCTGTTAACAACTTTCAGTTCTCCCTCTCAATTGCTGCTGCACTGCCCTGAAGTGGGAGAGCTCTGTAGTCTGCTAATAAGTCTCCCTTAGCAAGCAAAGCAATGCTTTTATTTTTAGACTGACAAAACTTGGCTGCTTTGTGCAGGCTGTCTAATGAGGGTGGAGTACAATCCCTGATCACCTCTATTTGGAGGTGTTTATACGGAGTTTAACCAGCAGTAATTCAAAGACTTGCTGATATAATTAGAAAAGTGCTGGCTGAGCGTAGGTGTACACTGCAGTTTTCAAAGATATCTAGAGCCCTCATAATCACAGCCTACTTGGATGGAGAAAATATAAAGCTTTGATGGAAGGCATATTCACAAGCTGTACGACTTAGGAGGTCTCAAGAAACTTTATTTTTATTTTTTTAATCTAAACCTTCTTTGGAACGAGTAGATTAAAAGAAGTCTTATTACTAAGTGCCAGCCAGCCACAGCTCTCAGCAATAGAGCAGAGTGGCTTCTTGAAGTCAAACATTCCTCAGAAATTCCAGACTGAGATAACACAACAGTCTCTGGGATTACTTGTTTCTCCCCATCAAAATAAATCATAGTATTGAATCAGGTGAAAGCGAAAGCTTACTGAGACATGGAAAGCTATCAAAATCCTTTCTTTAAGCCATTTTAAACCCCACCGCATATCTTGCATTGATTTTCCTACATATATTCATATTCTGTTTTCATTTCTTTTTGCTTTCACCGAAGTCAGTAAATCCCGTAATTACCTTGCTGCTTACAGCTGTCCACAGCTGCCTGCCTCCATTTGAACAAGGCTGCAGGTTTACTGCAGGGGGAAATCTGAGAGCCACAGTGGAGAAGGAAAGGGCAGGTTTGGCTGTGCAGTCCCACATTTGTAGCTGGACATACACATTTTTTTGGCATAGTTGAATAAGAAGTAATTAAAAGTAGGTGACACTGCATATTGCCCTGTACGTGCTGGTTTTGCTTGCACTCTTGTTCCATGAAGGGAATTGTTAGAAAAATGGCTGAATTCCTACCCAGTTGGGGTAGCGCATTAGATGGATTTTCCATGGTATCTTCCATATGTCACCACCACTCTTTGAATCACAGCTTCTCCAGTGAAAATCAGAGAAAGAGAGGAGCCATGAGTGTGCTCCGGGTATTTCACATCCTGAATTCAACCCTCAAAAATGGCTGAGATATCTACAGAAGTGGAAGCAAACACTGTGGAGACCAAACTGCGGAGTTATTGAGATTCGCAAGGATGCAAGAGAGAGAACGAAACATCTCCTCTTTCTGTATGTGTATGTGTATGTATATATACATTTACTAGGACACAGCTATGGAGAGCTTTAGAGTTAGACCCAAGAGAAGACAAATACCAGTCAGCAGGTAACTGTAGCAGTAAAATACTATACTGTTCCCACAGGTACATGAAACAGGTGCTGCCCTGTTTGTCCTTTTTACTGTCACTGCTTGGATGGGTTCTGCCATGTCTGCCTGCACTGCACTCTCACCTGCACTTAGTGCAAGAAGTTGGGCTGGTGGGTGAAAGCCACCTCTCAGCAGTAGGTGTCCTAAAATTAATGGCAAAGTACAGTTGATTAGCCTCACACCAGTAATATATATGTATCTCATCATGTAAGCACATGCTGTAAATGCAGCCTTACTCAGAACAGATTTTTTAGCAACAAAGTTAGCATAAAATTTGTGTCATATTTGTGTCCCTGAACAGCAGCTGGGTCATTATGGAATAGCTTTTGAATAGAGAAGGTTGGGGAAATAGCCAGCTGCTTCCTCTTCCTGCCTGTGCTTTCACTCAGAGCTAAATTATTATTTCACTAATTAATAATCTGCATGCAGATTAAAATGATTACTCTACAATATATATTGCATGACAATAAAACAGTGACAGCAAATTATGCGTCAGTCTGTATAACAGCTTAACTCTCTAAACAGAAGATGTTTTCTAACACTCAATTCCTATCCTTCTGCTGATGATTAAGCCCTAACTGATTTTGTTTTTATTAGTCTCCAGTCATTATTGTTCCTTTATCACTATGCGGTCTTTAGAATTAGCCACAATGGCTCAGACGCATGGCTGCTGCTGCATTCCCTTATTAAATCAGGTTACCTCTCTAGTTGTCAGGGACTGAAATCAAACCCCTTCATTATAATGTTCCACAACCCTTTAAATATTGATTATTACGACTATGTAGAGCTGCAGAAAATTTATTTTTGTCGAGACTACTTCAGAGTAGGAATAACTTCCATGACAACAGGGACAATGCAGCTGCTGCTTTCCCCTTGGAAGGAGCAGCCTGGCATATTCTGGCAGCCTGGGGTTCCCAGGGGCTCCTACCTGCCCTCTGGAGCCGCTTCAAGACAAAACTGCTGCCTGAGATGAAGAAGCTGACACTCTAATTTTTTAATGGCTTGTGGTTTTGCTTGGTTTGCACTGGACTGCCAAAAGGCAGTTCTCCAGCAGTCTTGAAAAGAGCCGTTTGGGGAGGTTTTTAACATCTCCTCTGTGACTGCTGGAAGTGGAACTGCCGGCAGTGCAGTTTCCTTTCCGTGCTGCACCTGGGTTATGTCTAACTCCATCCTGGGGAGAGGCAAGCTGGACAGTTTCTTGCCTAAGATCGTACAGTACCTCAGTGGCAGAGATGACAAAGTAAACACAGTGAAATGTTCACCTTGCCTTCGATGAGGTTGCCTAATTATCTAACCAGTCATTGTTCTTTCTGAATTCGACAAGAAATAGATTTTCTGACATTTCTTTCCTATCTTTGGTCTTAATTATCTAAATAAAACCTGGCTTGCCTGTTCTCACCTTTAACTAAGAAGAGTATAAGTCAAGCAACATAACTAACTCTGTTACTTCCATCCTCCTGCAGAGTGTGTGGTCTTTTATATTTATGCATCTATGAGAAAAAAAAAAAAACAACAAACAAACTAAAATCATTCAAAGTTAAAATCGTTGTGGTCAGCTAAGGAACCCTTCTCATTTGGCGTGCCCTTGCTGCTTCATCTTACTTCTCAAGCACAGTGTAAGTCTGTCTTTTGAAGTATTTCCAGAGCTTCTTAGCATTGTTGAATGGAACAAGCTAGGCAAACGGAACACATTTATATTAATACCTGCCTTCTGCTGTTCTGGGAGAGCCATAAGAGGAGTATTGCTGTGTCAAAGCTCCTCCTGCACTCTGCACGGTGTGCCTTTCCCACCTCAGGATTCATGGGGAGCAATACAGAAAGCCTGAGGAATGCAAAGTTGTCTACAAAGGAAGTTCAGAGTCTGACAGGGAAACAGGACAACTGCTGACTTCTGCTCCTCAGGGTTCTAGCCAGGGCTGCTCTTCTATTACAGGATTTGTCATATACCCAATTAAAAGTCTCGCTGCAGACTGCTCAGCCATGAATGCAGGAGCATATTTTCCTTTCAAAATTCCCTTTCTGCTTCAACAACACTTATAATCCAATTTTCACCAGCAGAGATGAATCATGTCCCTCACCAACATGTTACAGTGGATGGAGAAGAGCAATCACACATATTGATTTCCTTTCCATCTTCTCTGTTCATGGTTTTTTTTTTTCTGAGAGTGCTATAAGTAACTCTGCTCCTGTTTTTCTTTCCTGCTGCTCATTCCAGCATCAGGTAAGTAATGAATATCTTCAAGAGAGTTTTTAGGAAGAAGATATCTCAAGTAGCCATCATCTGCTAGGTATGAATAGCTCCTCATTTGTTCCCTTTGTTGCAAGTCAGGGACAGGCAATGGCAAAAGACTGAAAAAAGTCTGCTCCTTTCTTTTCCCCTCAGTTCCCCTCCTAATGGGTAACAATATGGCCATGAAGTAACTTACTTGCCATAACAAGGAAAGTGTGGGTCCAGAAAGAACACAGCTTTCTGAGTGGCTTTGTTTGCTGCTCTTGAGGCACAGGTAACAAACGTGAATTTAATGGAAGGATAGGCTGTGGGATGGCTGTCTGGGGTTCAGAAGTGGAAATTCTCTTGTTCCAGCTGCTTTACGTGCTGGATGGAATTGACTTGCTGATTCATACCCTGTAATGTTTCCACAAAAATGAACATAGACCTTGCTGAGGAGATGCAGTAGCCCTATTCCTGTCGCAGTTCAAAAATAGTATCTATGTCAAAGAAGAATGGAGTTTGCACAGAACTTCGTTAACATTTTTTGAATATGTATTTATTTTGTTTTCTGCATCAAGAGTGAGAAAAGTTTGTTGAAAGTTGTCAGCACATCTTTTGTTTGAAAGTAAACATGAATAGGTATCATCCCACGTAACGCATGCATCTGACGCGTCCTACTTTCCCTGTTTGCTTGTCTGTTCCAGAATCACCCTTGTGTCAGCCTAGGAGAATGCCCAGCACTTCTATTCTCCAGCACTTCTCTCTGCTGTCCCAGCAGGCAGCAGGTGGCCTTGCATGGGCCAGGCTGCACCCAGAGCAGCAGAGCTGCTGGCCCGGAGCCTGGTGCAAGACAGAACCCATTCCAGCAGGGCTCTGTTGCCTCTACATCTGCTTGTTACTATGTTTTGTGGACTTGCCAGTCCAAGTCAGTGCTAAATTGGGCCTCTCTGCACTTTGTCTTATTTTGCAGCATTGACATGCCCCCAGTTTACAAGTGTCACGACTCTTTTACAAAACACAGAAGATATAAGTCTCTCCTGCTCTTTCTGTGTCAGTATTCAAGGTATATCTCCCTAGGCTCCGATACATAAAACACTGAGAGATGGGGATTTCAAGAGTGCAATTCAGAGCACTTAAATTAGCTCCTGCTCTGAATTGCCCTCTGAAGGTACCTGTCTCTTTCTATTGATTACAGAAAGTGCTTACAGAGACCAGTGTTCTGTGCCTAAAATTTGCCTTTGCAAGGACCCCTCTGTGTATTTCCTATTGCAACCCATACTGGAATGGTAGCGTACAGTAATTTCTTTGATTATTATATTCTCAGCTGTGTTTCTCCTGATGATATTGAAGCCCTATACAAGTATGAATGGTTAGAGTCTTTTGGTGCCCATTTGGTGTATTATTAAGCCTGCATTAGGATGTGGCAGAACTCTTTGTTGCTGGGTTTAATATACACGGTAAATCAGAGCAGCATTAGGAATTCGACCAGTGCAACAAAACAGACTACCAACAAGTCACTGGAAAGCAAAGAAGTCACCTTGTGGGAAGTACCTATTAATTAAAAAAAATCCTCAGCTGAAACATCCCTCTATGTCCCCTCTTCTCTCACTGCTGCAGTTCTCTTTCTGGTAGACAGCTTCCTGGATGTAAATTACGGATGTTGCCAGACATTTCTGAGCAGTGCAGGGTAAGGATGCTGTCCTAAATGTGTCTGTTTATTATGATTCTGCAAAACAACAGCAGCAAACGTGACCTGCGACTGACATGAAAAATTAGAGTTGTCTATTAGGCTCTCATTCATTGTTGTTTGCAAGGCACTGGATCCTTATCCTGCTGCATTCATTATGCAACACAGGGAGAAGGGCTTCATTCAGCACTAGCTGGGTGCTTGGAGTCCTCTGTGTCCCCTACTTGTGAGAGCGTGACATTCACTTCCCTTCCTACCCTCAGGTGCCAGGTATGCAGATCCATCAGCCGGCTGCCAGAAAAGCTCCAGGGGGTTCATGTTAAGTATCTTTAATAAAAAAATGATAGAAAAAAAAACCAACATATTTTTCTGACTTCATATTTTGCAGGCATTTGAAGTTGTTTTGATAGACCCTTGTGCCAGGAGCTTCTTTTCAACCTGGATGATGGGGACTGAGAACAGGCAGTGGGAAATGACAAAGAAATTGATAATAGTTTGCTACTATTTTTTGTTGTTTAACTGACAGTCCCAGCAGCAGTTTTGAAAGGGGTATAAATGATTACAGCCACAGAAAGAAGCCTGTAAATGGTAATTTGCTTTTTAAGGGCACAGGCAATATCATCCGGATCATAAGCGGGAGAAATTACTTAGGAGCTGTGAACAGAAACCAGAATAACATTTACATTACATCCTTTATTTTCCCTTCCCATATATATGTTTTCTAATCTCTTCCCTGAATTATTCCTCACTTATTTTTCCCCTCCAGACATTACAGGTTTTGATTTTCCTCTCACTACTTCCTTTAACCTGCCCAGTGGGAAAAAGCCTGCCAAACATTTGCACCCAAGCCCTTTGATTTCATTAATGGAAAAGCTATAGCCTAAATAAAGTATTCCAGTAGTCTGAAAATAAGATTAAATATATATATATATATTTGCAGGACTTACCAATTGATTGCTGCCAAGCAGGAGTAATGGGGGCTGTTCCATAGGGCAAAACTCAACATGGAACAATTCAGTTTCAAGTGAAGGAAAGAAGAGTGCTTGCATTTAGCATTGGTCATCCTCAGAACCCGGTACAGCTCGTCAGTTCTTCTGTGGGGGTTGGCAAAACTCATGCCTGCCTTTCATTTTTCCTTATGTTGTTTTTTTTTTCCTGTATTTCTTCTTGCCCACTGTTTAAGTAAAAATGTTATAGAGTAGTGTTTAAATTTCAGAGCCATGTGGCTGAATGAAGTTTGTCTGGTTCTGACTTTTACAATGGAAAAATGATTGGTTTTATGTGGAAATGTCTGTTTTCCTGGGGAATTTCAATGTTTCATAAGAAAATTAAGGTGTAGAGGTTCATAGTGAGCAGAATTCATAAGAGATAAGTATAAGTAATTAAGAATTGTTGATTATTTCAGTGGCTATTTAGTTACAATAACCAATAATGCTGTATTTAGATAGGTGTGGTTCTTTAAATAATCATTCAAGTATTAATAGAAGCAAATAGCTGTTATTGCAACTTAGTACAGTACTGTGCTAGATTGTGTGTACTGTAGAGTAATAAAAAGCAAATGCTGAGCATCTGAGAAATTATAATCATGTCACCAAGAATGACAGGTTCACTCAAAACAACATCTAATGCAATTTTTTAGGAAATGTGTAATTTTTGTTTAATTTACAACATGCTATATTTTCATGGGTGTTTTAAAGTTGCTTAAATCATTGGTGTGACTTTTATAATGATACCTACGTTGGTTGTTTCTCATAATTCGTCACGCTTCATTTCTGCTGAATCCCTTTTACTTGCATAACTGATACTCTCTTTATAGCACAGTGTGTGCAGTACCACAAAACAGTATGCTGTCAACCACTCTGCTTAATTTTAGAAAACGAAGCAAATAATTACGCTGAGAAACAGTGTGGCTCTGACTTGATTACTACTGTAATCAATGTTAGGTATTACTTTGACTTCAGTATCTGTTGGAGCAACTGCTATTTATTTCTTCTAATTTTCTCGAACAGAGGAAAGAGAACAGCTTTTAACACGTGCCCTTTTCTCATCTGAGCTACCACACACTTCCAAACCCAACATACACACAGTGGAGACATATGGTTTTAAAAAGCTCTTTTTCTTCTAAGAATTCTAAGAAGAAAGCTCTCTTTTCTTCAGAAATTTTACTTTTGCCATATGTCTCCTTGTATGTATGTTAAGAGTAAGATTGAAAGACATCTTACACCAGGTGTGTTAAACCCGCTTTTCTTCAAAAACATGCCCAACCCAAGGCGTACTTCACGTGGTACCATTTTAACCTACACGTCTTCTGGCTGTGCGTGTGCCGGCATTGTTGTTACGATAGTTTATGGCGCTCTGAGTGCTAACAGAGCGCTGCAGTAGGAGGATGGATGTAGGTATGGGTTCATTACAGGGTTTTGTTGATGCAGGAAGAGAAACTGAAGTACGTTCTGTTGACCTCTGTTGTTTGTGGGGGTTTTTGTGGTTGTTTTTTGTTTGCTTGTTTTGCTAGCTTTGAGAAGGCTATTACAGAAAGAGAACCATGTAACCTTTGCCAACATTACACATTACATGAAGTAACAGACCTTACTGTGACTGAAAATCAGGGTGGGGAGGCTGTGTCATTTACATTTCACAACAAAACTTTCAGGGAGGTGGCAGGCATTCAGCAAAGTGATTCGAAAGTACTGTGTAATTCTAAACAATTATGCTGATGGCAGCAGCGTTATTGATAGGAGATGTAACTTTATTTTGGAAAATGCATTACTGTCAACCCATCATTGCACTCTATTTCCTGAATGATTGGGACCCCACTGGAAATAATACTGATCATTTTTGTATCTCACCTAGAAAGCAAAAAGATATCGTGACATGGCTTTGCAGCATCCCAGTCTGTTTACATGCAAGAAGGAAAAATTAATAGAAAACCATTATAAGCAAAGTAATCCATTCATAAATGGTCTGACAGGTTTTGATTATTTTCTGTTGATCAAGTCACATTTTCTGCATTTGCAGTTACTTGTATTTGGTTTAGGCTTTTATTACTGAATGTGTTTTCTCTCTTTCTGGAAAGGAGGAAACACTGGGGAGCATTTCACTGGATGTCTGAACACTGACAAATGCAACCATTTCATACACAGTGGGATACCTGGCAAGGCTCTGATCCCAATATATCAAGAATCAAGAGATAGTGGACCAAATCCATCTCTGGTACAAATTTTATTGGATTCCCACCAAGTTACACTATGGATGAATTTGATGCACAGTTCTTGACACATCTGAGTTACCTGTTTTGAAGGGATGATACACAGTAGTTCCAGGTGCAAATCACAGACAGTAACATTAAGAGCTTGACAGTCACTGCAAAATAGCTACTGTGCTGCAGTAACTCAGCTGAAGGGAGTGTGTTAAAACAATGTTGTTACAAGACATGACAAAATGTAATGGTAAATTCTGTCTGACAAAGAGGAAGGGTGGTTTCATTTTGGCTCAACACCAAGCATGGGGAGTTCTCGTTTCCTTTTCTGGCATTAGCATATGTCATGGGATACTCTGAAGTGTTGCTCTGTCCATAGGTGGGTAGGTAGTTAACATGCCAATAGATGGTGCTCAAAACCAAGCAGCATTATACACAGAGTTTCTAAAATCAGGGCAGTGCTGTGCACTGCAAATGGCTTCCCTTGCTTCTCTCTTGCCACAGACTCCAAAGGGGAGGTGGAAGGCAGCTATGTTCAGTAGGCAGTAGTTGCATTTTAGCAGCTTGTGTTCAGGTCTTCTCTGCAGCCTTCCTGTATAGCCCTGGGCAAATTGCTTATTTATCTTGTGTGAGATGCCTGAACTTTGAGTACCTCACTCAGAAGCAAAAGGAAAAAGAAAGGCAATTCTAATGCAGGCCAAGCACCTGATTACAGGGCTCTCACCCATCCCAAGGAGGAGCCTGTTCTACTCCAGTGCCCATCAGGAGTGTTTAAGCTCTCAGCCTGGCACTCCAAGACACAAGGAGGTATTCCTCTAGCCTTTTGGTTGCACATCAGTTCCGCTTCTGGAAAATAAGGCGATGACATCTTTAATTTGTAGGGGTGTCGTGAAGATGAGTTGGTGGAAGACTTCAATAGTAGAGTCTTTATTAAATTAAAGCTTGAAACCACTTATAGCCAAGAATTCGATTTACAATTAATCATGCAGTTTGTATAGTTGATGGGCATGGTCATAGAACTTCTATTATATCAGTAACTTCAGGGCAATAGAGTTGCAAGAGCTTGGAAATTCATGACATGCTTCAGACAGACCAGACCACTAGCACACAACAGAGCTAGGCATATTAATTACAGCTGAAAATGCATCCTATTACCCCTTCCTTGACATTTCTTTCCCAGTGTTCCCCAGCCCCAGTCATGCATAGAGCTCATTGCTGTACTGATAGCTCTGAGACATGCTAACACAAGGTTTTTGACTAAATCCAAGATATAAGAGATGTCAGTCAGTGAGCGTTTGGAACATGGCTTGAAAAGCTTCCATTCCCAGCTAACACTGGGTACTAATGAGTAGCAGAGTAAGATTTGTAGCCAACAAAATGGTTGCTTATATGTTTAGTGTAGTGGCTAGCAGTCTACTCCTGTATTTTTTTCTATTTATTCCAGGACATGACATGTCAGATAATTGAATAATAGTATGTCTGACTCAGAGAAAATCTTTCAGCTTAGATAGCAGGTGTTTGATCAAAAATATTCTCTCAGCCATTGACAGTTGTATATTTCCAGAAAGCAGAATTGCTCTTATTTTTTGTAAGTTGCAGATAGAGCTGACAAAGAGAATTATATGTTAAGAATACAGAAAAAGAGCAATGCATGTTAGAAAAAAGCTTCTAACAGAAATTGTGATCCAATTTTATTTTAAATTTATAACATAATCTGTCATCATCAGCACAGTGCGGTGCTAATTTATAATAGGAAAACAGTCTGAAAATGTGTTCTAGAGTAATGCATATGTGTTTAGTGTCCCATCTATACTCTCATAAATCTTTAATGATAGCTTGCAATGAGCACCAATCAATATAGTCTGAATATGGATATTTGCTTAGATTAAATATACTATTTAAAAACAAAAAGTATGTTTGGTAACATGAAGAGACTGGATAACTCAAAACCAGGGATTATTAAATTAAATCAAAAAAGACTTCAAATAAAAGATGTTCTAAGTAAATTACATTTAATAACCTTTGTTATCAATTCAGAAACAGGATAGATATGCTGCATCAATTATTTGCTGCCCTCGTTCTGGTTAAAACCTTGGTTTCAGTGAATATTCTGCAGCCTGCAAACACACAGAGCTGCAGCAGCTCCATCATATAGCAGTCACACAAAACCATCCGTTCTTTGCATTGTGCCACTCCTGTGTCCATTTCTCATTTGACTGATGGCCCTTCAACAGTGGAGAAGCCATTGCTTTAAGAGAACCACAAATCCTTTCTCCAGCAGCACCAGCTCTGAGCAGCAACAGAGAGCAGGGAGGGAGTTGCTGGCATTAGCATGGCACTGGGAGCAAGAAGGAGGAAGGAGAGTGTGGAGCTGGTGGTGGAGGAAGGTGTCTTGGTTTTCTGGAGACACCTGAGTGCTGCAGTTCCTGCAACAGAGCAGACACAGCATTGGCCCAATAGAATCAGGGTCTGACAGATGCTCTCCGGGAACTAGTGATTTTCTTTGCTGTTTCAGACTGACCAGATCCCCAGCACATTGCTGGATACCACTACCTTTGAGGTGTTTGTTGTTTTCAATCCACAGCTCTTGGCATCAGATGTCAAAATTTCCTGATTTAATATCTTAATATATTTTGCTGTTAGCAGGAGTTCTGCTTACTAGCTCTAGAGACTATCAGCAACTATACCTTTCTGACAGTGTTTCAGGTGTAGGAAAAATGAGTGTGTAGATGACAGAGCATAATGTATGGCAGGAAAAATTTTGAGTGCTGTGATCATATCTAGC